>CAUYRH010070398.1:0-23742 GCA_963574655.1 Perodicticus potto
AATTAGATAAAGGTTATTATATTTTCATTACTGTCTTTAACCTAATAAATGGGGAAAAAGAGAACAAAGACATCATCATTTTCAACCACTAGTAATTACACACACACCCATACACACACATTCTCACATATGTGGTCAGACAAGTTAGTGAACTCATTGTAGGAAAAGTGCTGCATCTCTCATTGCTGAATATCATGATGGTCACCAGATGGTCAAGGAGGGTACTGGAAGGTGACTGTAGTGCATTAAGCATCCATTATCACTAACATCATAAGACAGAAAGGAACACAGTCTATTCTAATAACTAGAATGATCCCTTTAGTGTAAGGGATGGAGTATATTCTATCTCTGGTCAATAGCCACAAGACCTCCCCATTTTACTAAGAGTGAAATTCAGCACCTTTACAAATCCCTACAAGGAACTGTGTTTTTGATTCCGCTTCTTATCTCATTTCCGTTTGTTGAATGTACTTCTACACTGACGTCCTTCTTGTTCCTCTAACACTCAAAGTGTCACTTTGAAGTCTTTAAATTGTCTGTACCTTCTGCTCGAGTTCTCTCTTCCCTGGTAGTCACACGGCTACCTTCCTCACCTCTCCCATGTCTCTGCACAAAAGTTATCAATGAGGGCAATGGAGTCATCACATTTCAGATGACATCTCTCTCTTCTCCCCATCCTGCCATCTGCACACCCCCTTCGGACCCTACTGTGTATTATTTTAAAGCTCTAGTTGTTACTAATAATCATTGCTATACTGTTATGTGCTGAATTCTGTCCCCTCCCCCAAAGACAATATTGAAATCTTAATGCCCAATAACTCAGAACGTGACCTTATTTGAATAATAGGGTCATGGCAGATGTAATTAGGTCAGTTATGACAAGGTTCTACTGGAGTATGTGTGTGGGAGTGGGCAATCCAATGTGACTGGAGTCTTTATAAGAAGATGGACATTTGAACACAGATATACAAGGACAACATCATGTGACAATGAAGGCACATAACTAGAGTTAAGCAGCTGCAAGGAACACCAAATCCTGCCAGTTAACCACAGAAGCTGGGAGCAGGCAAGGAAGGACTCCCCTACAGGCTTCAGACTTCTGGCCTCTAGAATGGTGAATTTTGTTGTTTAAAGCCTCCCAGCTTGTGGTACTTTTTTATAGTATCCTTAGGAAACAATACATGCATCTATATACTATATTATTATTATGTATTTTACTTTTTAATGTTCTTTCTTATTATTGCTTATCCACTTTTTGCCAGTAATTCCACAGTTCCCACAAAGCAAACACTGAATGAGGAGGATATTGTTGGCTTTTGTGCACTAACATACCCCAAGCACCTGGTACACAGTAAATATTCAATACATATCTGTTGGCTAAAATAATCATCCTACACATTTTTTCCTCATTTAACTATTTTAGTTGTTCTTTGTGCTTTCCTGAACTTGCTTTTTACCCCATCTAATGTTTTATTACTCACAGTAATGGGCAACATAGCTAGCAGAATGACTTAAATTACCACTAAAACTCAATTTAACGTCTCTTCCTGAAATAAATATTTTTAAATAATTGTGAAAAAGTAATAAGGTTGACTGTTTATAATTTCACCTCCATTATTTCCCCTAGCCATGTTTTTCTGAAGGTGTTATTGAATAAGTAATCAAGTCAGACAGACACCAGGAAAGGATACAAAAAAAAGTTGGATAATCAGCCCTTGAGCAGTGGAGTGTTGAATGAACATAAATTGTTTAAGTCACTAAGCAAGTATCCATGGAAGAAATTATTATTCATAACAATCTTCTAAAACCAATAATCCCAATCTTCACGACTTCTATCCATCAAGCCCTCCAAACTTTTCAACTTTCTATTATTAAGAACATTTAGGCCATTTCTGTTTAGGGAAGATGAATTGCTTTCTTCAAGTTCAATAGTTTAAGAGCCCAAAATTAGTTTATCCAGGTTAACTAAACTCATCTATCAACTACCATAAAATCTGTGAAGTTTGACAGTTAATGTGCAGTTGCTAATATGCAAGTAACTCTCACAGGATAAAATGCCTCCTGATGTATTTATTTTTGCCCTCATCAGAAAGTTTCTTTTCCCCTCCCATCACTCACATTGAACCTTGAAATTGATGATCCCAATGAAAGTGCAAATGCCTTATTGCTTTTAAATGAAAGGTCAGTCTTCAGCTTACATGTCTTTTTTCTTTCTTCCTTTTTTTTTAATTTTAATTTTGTGGATGGTGAGAAGAGGAAGGGAAAGAGGAAAAAGGTTGCAATATAAAAGTTTCCCTTCCAAAAACAAACCTTGATATTCTGAACATGGTTTCCTGTAAGCCATAGTACAGACAAAGGGGAGAAGTAGAAGCTGTTAGAAGCCCATAGAATGAAAAGAAGAGGGGAAAAAAGAGAAAAGCAAAAGTGAACCAAGTTTTTTTTTTCTTTCCATCTACTGTGACATAACAACTTGCTTCGCTCATATAGCACCCACTAGAGGGGAACTAAAAGCTGAGGGGACTTGTGACCAGATTTATATCTGAAGGTCTAAAAAAAGGATAAGGCTGGGCACAGTGACTCACACCTATAATTCCAGAACTTTGGGAGACCAAGACTGGAGGATCACTGAGATCAGGAGTTCGAGACCAGCCTGGAAAACATAGTGAGAACCTGTCTCTATGAAAAATATTTTAAAAATTGGCTGGGTATGGTGGTGAACATTTGTAGTCCCAACTACTTGGGATCACTTTAGCCCACAGTGAGTTAGCCTGGGCAACAAAGTGAGACTCTGTCTTTAAATAAGTACATAAATCAAAAATAAGAAAAATAAAGGACTGAGAAACAGAGTGCTATGATATCAACATAAGGTAGACACCACAAAGTAGATAGCGTGTGGGCAGAAACCTTGAGTAAGCCCAAGCTGCCTGTCTCCATTCTTTGTGACCTATGAGCAGGGTAGTTTTGTAAGTTCCTGCAGTGATGAATGCAAGTTCCCCAATAGTTCTCAGACTTTGCAAGGGGTATGGTCCCTCCACAGAGTAACAGCCTAAACTTGAAACAAAATGGAAGATACAGCTGAGACCCAGTCAATGAGAGTTTTAAGTCATTGAGAATGTTCAGTCCTATTGTTCGTATGGTTGGGGGATTCTCAGCTGGACTCTCAGGTCTTAACCTTGTTGAGAACAGACCATATGTTACACAGCAGAGGCAGAGGATGATCTAAAAAGGAGACCAGGCAAGATTATTGCTTCTCAACTGGAATTCAGCAGGCACCAGCAGGGGGCATATTTGCCATAAGGTATGAGGTCATGTCAACTTCCAGTGTGTAGGAGGGGCAGAAAGAAAACGTCTATAAAAATTTTGGACTTTAAATTGATTAAATATTTACCAGATTAAATACTTGCAAACTTAAAGGCTTTTTGTTTGTTTTATTGTTTTCCCTTTTTATGAACAGGAATCAAAGTGGAGGAATTATATTTGGCACATCTGAGACTTACATGAAAATGCTCAATTTTTTTTTCAGGGACTTTTAGTTCTTTAAAAATCTGGTTAAAACAAACAAATAAAACGTTCCAATAATTGAGAATGATAAGACTTCAGTATGGAGATAGCACACAATATAATAATCATTCTATATTGTGGCCAAAAAAAAAAAACCTTATTATCTGTGCACATTTTAAATATTCTTTAAAATTATTTGAGAACCGGAAAAACAGATACTATTTTCATTCCATATATTTTTGGGGGGGACAGAGTCTCAAGCTGTCGCCCTGGGTAGAGTGCTGTGGAGTCATAGCTCACAGCAACCTCAAATTCTTGCCTCAGCATCCCAAGTAGCTGAGACTATAGTAGCCTGCCACAACACCCAGCTATTTATTTTGTTGCAGTTGTCATTGTTTAGCTGGCCCAGGCTGGGTTCCAACCCGCCAGACTCAGTGTATGTGGCTGGCACCATAACCACTGTGCTATGGGCACTGGGCCTACATTTCACATTTTTAATAGAATAAAAAAGTGAACATGAAAACTACCTTATTAGGTACTGTTAATAACTCCATGTATGGGGCCTATTCTTCTGGGATAGATAAAGAAGTAACTTAACCATCTTACTTCCTTTCAGTCTGTATTCTTTGTTGGATAACAGGCAGCTTGTGCTTCTGTAGGCACTGCATAACTTATAGTTTAATGTTGTAGTATGTGTATAAGTCTAGTCTAAGTCTAGAAATGATTCAAAACCAATTCTTATTTGGTAAATTAATTGTGTATTACTAGGAGAGTGAAGTGAAGTGGACAGTTTGACAAATTCTCAATAATAAGAAATAGGCATTTTCTTGTAGGAATCCCAAAATTGTACTCAATGTTAAATTATAATCATAACTTGGGCTTACCTCTGTCATTTTAGTTACGATTTTCTGGACATACTAATTGTTTTCAAAATAGAAATGTTAAGAAGCCTGTGGAGAAGTGAAGATAGGCAGGTAATAGAAATTTATTAAATTTGAAATTAAATATTCCTAAAGAAAGCATTTTTTAAATTATATTCTTGGACAAAAGTACCAAGTTGGTTAAATATAATTTTTATTTTAAGCAAAAAATACAATTCATTTTTTATAAGACAACATGAAATACAGCATAATAATACTACTTTTCAAAATAAAAGTACAGATTAGATTGACACTGACTTGGTACAACTAAATAAATAATATTATTAAAATTATATTCCATCTACTATAAACTGACATTCAAATCCTGAACTCTTTGACATAAATTAATTCCGTATATTAACAAAATTTCTATTTATTATACAGACATAGTTATCATGAATGTATCTTAGACGACTTCAACATTTGTTCTTTCCTTGGTAAACAGTTCTATGACATATGAAGACAGTGTATAAGGGACATTAAGTCAGCTTTAATGCCATTATTAAGAAATCCATACAGAATTGGATTAAGACAACAGGACATCATGCCTAACAAATGACAAATGCAATACACCAACTTGAAATGCCTATTGGAAATAAGGTTGTCATTAAAGTCAGTTACCACATGGAAAAGGTGTAGGGGCATCCAACTCACAGCAAACACAACTATCAGTACAGTCAGTCTGTAGAAAACACTTCGAGATCTCTTTTTTATTCTCTTGACAGAACGTTTTACTCTCCTTTCGTGAGCATCTGAGTTTTCTTCTGGTTTCATCTCAAAGCAAGTGGGGACCCCTGGTATGAACTTACTGGATGAAGAGAGCTGACTTCTCCCAGAGCGGAGGTTTTCTGGAAGTGTTCTCACATGGTTCTGGTGAGAAGGTCTGGCTGGAGCGGGGAGCACACATGCTGTCTTCTTGCTGTATCGTCGTCTGTGCTTCCTGATGAATGAGTAACTCCATTTGTGGCGGCTGGAGAGTTTCACCTGAGGTCCACTTTTTTTGGATGGATGGAGAGTTAAGTTGATCATCTCATTTTCTTCCAGCCTGTTTTCTTTGTTCGACAACCCACAGCTTACACTTCTGCAGACACTCGTATGACTTACAGTTAGACAAATTAAGGGCAGAATGTACTGAACCAGCAATAAAGAGATAGTAAAGGCAATTCTGTATGAATCAGACGGCCATGATTCAACACATAAATATCTGCTGCTCAGCAACGCTGAGCCAAATGTTTCCTGAAGTTCCACAAGACTGTGAAACACTGGAAGGGGAGAACAAATTGCAAAGCCTAGTGTCCAGACAGTAGCTACGAGAAAGTAGCCATGGTTTGCTGTTAAGTTATTAGATATAGGATGTTTTATCATATGATACCTGACAATGGCAATGGATATTAAAATTAAAGTTGAAACCAAAACGGATACACACTGAAGGAAAGGCATAACATGGCACATGACTTTCCCAAACATCCACTGATCCAGCAAGATGGAGGTCAGTGTGAAAGGCGAGCAGAACAGCACAACCAAGATATCAGAAAAGGCCAGATTTCCTATGAGAAAGTTGACTGTAGTCTTCTGATTACGCTTTTTCATGAGAGCCATTAAAATCAGTAGATTCCCCATAAAACCAAGAAGACTTACAAATGTATAGAGCCCAATCAGAAAATACTGTAGGTCATCTACACTGCTTTTATAGTCATCCCAGACTGGGAAATCTGAATTCCGAGTGGAAGTGGTATCATTCTCCGCAACAAGTGTCTTGTTATAATACTCCTTGAGTTCTAAATCCATATTGTAGTCCTGTTTGAAATAAAAAGACATTTGTTAGCAATGTGAAAAAATATTACATGAATAGTTTCAGTTAATCTATGGGAGGAAAAGTAAATTCTACAATTTGTTCCCATTACCTTTTTAATCATCTAAGAAAGTTTATGAGGTTTTTAATTGGTTCCAAGTGCAGTGGATATATCAGCTAATAACAAGTACAGGTAAGTTTAATTCTATAACTTCTATGTTGTATTAATTTGGGCTAAAGCAGCAGATCTTATTTTTAAATTTCTGGGGTAAATAATGTAAAGAAAGGAAAAAGCAAATGTAGACAAGAATATCAAGAGGTATAATTTACAATAGGTCATTAATATTATTTTCTAGTCAAGATACCTGGTATATAGTGTAGTCACATAATCTTGCCTTAAAAATTCCTTTTATTCCTACCTGAAACTAGGCCTAACTTAAAAGTCACCTGCCCTAATGTATTCCCTGGTTAACTCAACTGGGCATGAGCTCTTCTGTAGGATTTCCATAATGCTTTGTTCATAGTTACCTGATGCTACAAGTCCCTAGTCTGCTTTCATTGCAGTTATAATGCCTACCTTTCCACCTTATCAGCAATGGAATCCATCACTATACACAACATAGTAACTTCACTGTAGGTCATAAATATTTATGACAAAATAAAAATTTGAACAAAAATTTCACAAGCTAAATCTTATCTAGTTCATAGTGTTCAAAAATTTAATCTCCTCAAGGGTGGGAAAACTATGCCAGGACCCAGGTATATATACAAGGCACTTAACAAATGTTTATCAAGACACAGTGTTGATTATGTAGACACAACACCGGATGACAAAATCATTCTGTGATCAATTCTCAGTCCTTTGAGATATGCTAGATTATCATGGATTAGGACTAGGACTGCTGTTGGTGTTTTTAAAAGACAAAATGCACCTGTTTATTTTATAATTAATAAATCATATATATATTTCAGTAAAAAAGAGTTAATGAATTTATATTGCTTCAGGAAAACAGTGCATCTTAAAGTTAAATGTAGAAGTGATACTAATACAGGCTGTCCATAAAATAGCCAACTATTTTAAATTGCACAAGAACTTATGGAAAACCTGTATAATTCCTCATAATAAATTTTTTCATCTCAAGTGAAATTAATGTCATACCACAATATGACCACTTATTTACCTCCACATATTTGTAGAGATTTGATGGTACTGTGTGAGGAAGCACTAAATTGCTCATAACATAGAAATAAGAGGCAAAAGAACCTCATTCCCCCTTGAAAAAGTAAACACTTTCATTTTTTTTTAACAAGAATTTCCTATAGAAAACTTAATACAGCAATAATTAATTAATTCTGATCAATACACATTGTTCTAAAGATCTTGATATATATGTAGCTAAAAGAGCACTTTACCTATATCTAAATATATATTTATCTACTTATTTCTACACCTATCATTGAATTGTACATAAAATCCTAAAATATATGTATGTTTAAATTAATAACAAATGTTATCCTCAATATATGAGGGACTTACAAAATAAATAAATAAATAGTAATATAAGTATAAAGATAGAATAGTATTTTGATCTTAAATCTTTGCCCTTGGTCATACTTCAAGCTACAACAAAAAAGGTCTCTTAGTAATAACAACTTCAGATATTTAGAAGCTTTTAATGAAAAAATTAATTCCCTTCCACTGAATTATTACTGATAGCAGAGAATATTCTTCTTTATGACTGAACTACCTTCTGAAGATTGGCAGCATAAGATATATTATATATATAAGATATGTTAACAATGGCTTGGTGCCTATAGCTCAGTGGTTAGGTACTGGCCACATGCACTGGGGCTGTTGGATTGGAATCCAGCCCAAGCCTGCCAAACAACAATGATAACAAGAACAAGAACAACAAAATAGCCAGGTGTTGTGGCGGTGCCTGTAGTCCTAGCTACTTGGGAGGCTGAGGCAAGAGAATCACTTCAGTCCAGGAGTTTGAGGTTGCTATGAGCTGTAACGCCATGGCATTCTACTAAGGGTGACACAGTGAGACTCTGTCTCAAAATAAAAAAAAAAAAAAGACATATTAACAATAGGAAACCATAAAATGAGTTAAACAATTCTGAGAGAAATAAGAATAGAAAAAAGAAAGTAACTCATGTCATACACTATTCAGAGAGTTTTTAGATACTGATAAACTCTTGGTATTAATTTAAAAAAAAAAACCATTTTTAAGGGTCATCCTTAGGAGGACAGAAAAAATTAAGATGAACTTTTGGCCAGTGCAGTGGCTCACACCTGTAATCCTACCACTCTGGGAGGAGGCCAAGGCAGGTGGACCCATTGAGCTCAGGAGTTCCAGACCAGCCTGAGCAAAAGTGAGAACTCGTCTCTACTAAAAACAGAAACACTAGCCAGGTGTCATGGTGGGTGCCTATAATCTCAGCTACTTGGAAGGCTGAGGCAAAAGGATCTCGAGCCCAAGAGTTTGAGGTTGTTGTGAGCTATGATGATGCCACGGCACTCTACCTAGGGTATGATGACATCATCATAGCTCATAGCACTCTACCCAAGGTGACAGAGTAAGACTCTACCTCAAAAAAACAAAAAAAAAAAAATGAACTTTTTAATTTCCTGAAGATAAAAAAAACAGGACAAAGAAGCTTTAACCAATCTAGCAAATTTCAGGAAAAGTAAATATAACCAAAGGAAAAAAAAATAAAAAACTATATAAATGAAAAGTATAAAGATGTCAGGTATAAATGCAGAAATATAAGTCTGTCTCAATATCCATGATTAAATTCTCCTTTTAAAGGACAAAGCCTCTCAAATCAAGTCTAGGAAACAAAATAAAATGAAAGAAATCTAGTTCTATACAGAACAAGAGAGATCTAAAACAAAACAGTTTTCAGAAAGGTGCCTGGATCCCATTCACATTAGCAATGAAAGTTATAACTAGGAAATAATCCTATCAGGAAATATATAAGAGGCAAGTTAAAAAATATAGAAACTTTTTTGAAGGCTATAGAATAAGACCCAAATAAAATTAGAGACATATTTCTGAATGAGATGATTTAAAACTGTAAATAAAGGTGTCATTTTTCCACATATTAATCCACAAAGTCAATCCAATTTCAGTTCATCTCAATAGGATTTATCTATATCTATCTATCTATATACTTTTTTTTTGAGACAGAGTATCATTATGTTACCCTCGGTAGAGTGCTATGGCATCACAACTCATAGCAACCTCCAACTGTTGGGCTTAAACAATTCTCTTGGCTCAGCCTCCCAAGTAGCTGGGACTATAGGTGCCTACCACAACACCCGGCTATCAATAGGATATATTTTTTAATTTGAAAACTGTTCATCCAGAAAGGTAAATGTGCTAAAACTATGGCTAAGAAAAATTTTTAAAAGAACAGTGACAGGAGAATTGCCCTAAAGGGTATCAAAACCTACTAAAAAAACCACAAAAATTGGCTCAGCGCCTGTGGCTCAAGCAGCTAAGGCGCCAGCCACATATACCTGAACTGAGGGTTCGAATCCAGCCTGGGCCCGCCAAACAACTGATGGCTGCAAAAAAAAAAAAAAAAAAAAAAAAAAAATAGCCGGGCATTGTGGCAGGTGCCTGTAGTCCCAGCCACTTGGGAGGCGGAGGCAGGAGAATTGCTTGAGCCTAGGAATTGGAGGTTGCTGCGAGCTGTGATGCCACGGCACTCTACCCAGAGTGACAGCTTGAGGCTCTGTCTCAAAAAAAAAAAAAAAAAAAACCAACCCAGAAAAATGAATATGGAAATAAAGAAATGGAACAGACCATAGAGAATCTACAAACAAATCTATGCATATAAAGGAATCTGATTTATGATAAAAGTGTCACTTCAGTAGAGAACAAAGTGCTCTACTAGAGACTGCAAACTCAAAGGAGAACCCAGGTACAAGCACAAATAAGTGAAGTGAGGATGGAGGGGCTGTGGCTAAAGGAAGAGCACGTGCCCACATCTGATGGGAGAAAGGCACGACTCTGCTCGGATAACAACCATGTATGAATTTATTACCAGAACTTCTGGAGTATTAATAAAAACTAGAAAGAAGAACTTAAAATCCCTTCAGTTTTCAAATAATTGATAAATGATTTAAAATTTTAAAACCCTATGTTGGCCTAACAAAATATGAGTGAAAGCCCAGTTTCATCACTAAACCACCAGCCTTAATTGCTCACCTATGTGGTGAATAGTCTATAAAACCAGTAAGGTTAGATTCCCTACATCACAACACATAGAAAATTAAATTTCGGATGGACTATCTAAATAAAAATAAAACCCAATAAGGACACTAAGAAAACAGATTTACTTATATAATACTAATGGCAACAACAAAAGAAAAAAAGGAAATAGCTTAAAGGAGGAAAGTAGGGAAAAGGATTACAAAATCTTTTTAAAATCAGAGCACTTCTTTATGATCCTGCTTTGAACTCTTAGGCAGAATCTCTTTAAGACGTAGGACAAATTCTAGGTTGAACTACCTACACTGTTTTTAGTCAAACAGGTGTGTCATGGCAAAACAAGACAGAGTATAAGAATACACAAATTTAGGATACAAGTATTCCTTACCAGGTGATAACTTATACTGCAACTGAAGTCAAGATTCATTACAAACACCAATCTTTTCAAGATTCAATACCTGAAAGTATCGCTGGTCAATTAAGGCCTGTTGGTGGTTATATTTGCTGGGGTCATCTTTTATCTCTGTGTCCTCAGCCTTTTTATGACTAATAAGCTCCTGCAATCTAAAGGGGAAAAAAAAAATCAAGATAACACAAAATGCCTTCCTAAACACTGGATTAGATGACAAACTAAGCCAATGATCCAGCTACCCTCCCAACAGTCTTACATTATTTTACTCATATGTAAAAATGAGTATGTACTCATAGGTACTCGTGTGTGTGTGTCTGTGTATACACACATAAAGTTAAAAAACAGTTAAGTCATATTGTCACTAGAAAACAAATGGTCCTCTCAATAGACTACATATTAGAAAGGATCCCTAAAAGCAGAAGGTATCAGATTGAAAAAGTTCTAACCATCCTCCAACCTCACAAAAGATAGTACGGGAAAGAACTACAGCAAAGAATGGAAGCAACTTCTGTCCCAAGGTGCTACAAGCTTAGAGGCTATAGGTAAAGGGAGCAAGTAATGTGGCCAGGGTGATTGCTTTGTGTACAGCAGCAGGAACAGCTATATAGTTTGGTCCATCTCTTCCTACTCGAACTGGCAGGAAAAAAAAATGGTAATGCCTGGGCTAGTCAAGAGGGCATGGAGACCCCAGAGACCACCATCTCAGCAGTGGCTATAACTCCGGGCCCAGAAACCTACATATGAGTTTATCTACACAGCAGCAAACCCTTGCCATTCTCCAGATATCTCCCAAGACAGGCTGTAGTAGACATTCCTTTTCCTACCTCACAATGCCTTTGAAAATAGAACTGCAATGCCCACTTCTCTATGGTTTCACTTTTTATGGTTTTAGCTACCTTAGGTCAATCACGGTCCAAGAATATTAAATGGAAAATTCCAGAGATAAGCAGTTCCTAAGTTTTAAATTGCACACCATTCTGAGGAATGTGATGAAATTTCATGCTGTCCCACTCCATCTCACCCAGGATCCAATTCATCTTTTTGTTAGGTTATCTATGCTGTATACACTCTCTGCCCCTTAGTCACTTAGTAATTATCTCAGTCATCAGACCAACTGTTGTGGTATTGCAATTATTGCATTCAACTAACCCTTATTTTAGTTAATTACGGACCTAAATCACAAGAGTAGTGATGTGGATATGCCAAAGAGAAGCCAAAAAGTGCTTCGCTTACGTGCAGAGGCAAAAATTCTCAACTTGCTTAAGTTAAGAAGGAAAAGGCATTAAATCTGTGGTAGGAAAACATGAACAGAAATAAGTTTCGACTGATGACAACTGGGCTCAGCACTACCCAAGGTCTCAGGCATCCAACGGGAGTCTTAGAACATGTTCCCCTATGGATAAGAGGAAACTGTCACAGTCTTTTATTAAATCCACTTCAAATTTACTCTCTTGAGTATGTCACCATCTTCCTGCTAGGACCTCAAACAATTAAACTGACTCCATGACTCATTAATGATGACCTCTGACCAGGTATTTATAAAATAAAACAGTAAAATTCTATCATGTCATTTGCCTGCTGGAAAACAATCCATAATTTCTCACTGCTTTGTCAAATAAATCTAATCTCCCTGGGCTAGCATTTAAAACTCCTCATGCTGGCCCAACATTGCTTCTGACCTCCTTTCTTCTCCAGTCACATGTATTGCCCTTGGTCACCACTCAGTTGCTATTCTCTGCTCTCTGGTAAGTATTAATATATGCTCAAGCCAAATTAAGAAATGGAGTTAGTTTAAAGGAATTAGCTCTAGGTAAGTAGTCTACCTTCTTCTAGTGAAAAGACAACAATGCTACAATAACAGAAAAATTATCTAACTCATAGTTTCTCCGTAAGAGCTAAGATCAATTGTATGAGTGCACACGCGTCTCCCCCCTTCTCCCCACTGATAGGCACCCTCATGGGGCTCTGTTTCCACAACATCTGTAAAGAGCCGAATAGACATAAAGGAAAATGGACTTTCTTCTCTTGTATAGTGACTAGTCCATAGACTAAAAACTGTCTATTAGAACTCGCTTTTTATAGTCTTGAAGAGTTCCTAAATGGATTTGGGGATGGGTGGGCAGTGTAAGCTTCATGCCTCAGTTCTTGCCCAAAACTGTATCTAAAGGGCAGAAACACTAACAAGGTCACAACAGTCACCAGTGATAGCCTATCTCCAAAAGAAAGGCAGGACACTTCTGTTATCAGTTCTGTCACTACCTCAGAAAAGAAACAGATGCAGCTGAATCACACAGCCACTTCTGTTATCAATTGACAGCAATCACTAATTTTTTTTTCTTTCTCTTTGTCCCCATAAAAACATCAAGCTGCTTGGTCTCAGGGGCTGGCAACCACCTTCTCTTTCTTTGGGATGCCATGCCATCTCCCTGCTCTCTTTATTTCTCTCTTTCTCCCCGCACCCTTCTCTCTCTCTCCCAAACTTTTTTATTTTTACATATCTTAATCTCTGTGAGAGATTACTCTCTGCTGTGAGTTCGTCCTAAGGCTCCATCCTAACACCTAGGAGATACAAAGAACTTACAATTCATCTTTCAATTGACTTTCACCTATCTACCATGGTCACATCTTGATACTTCATAGTTCTATATAACGGCAGTACCATGAGCATATTATCTAGAACACAAAAGAACATATAGAAGCTAATATGACCTCTAAAGTGAATAGAAGTAAACTGATCTACATGAATTTAAATTTTATTTAACCTTACTCAGGTGAAAATGTTCAGCTTAATCCATAAATTGTTTGCAAATCAATGCACCATGGATCTATAATATTTTAGCTGTGAGCACAATAACCTAAATATATAATTGCATGTACTAATTATAGGCATTCTGAAGAATGAAATGAGATTCTATTAACCAGATGAATTAAGAAATACCCTGACTTAATGATGACAATAACTAAAACTTATTTGGAACTTGATAATAACTAATATTTACTGAGAGCCTTTTCTATGTAGGAATTCTTCCAAGCACTCTACAGGTATTGACTCACTTAATCCCATTTTTTTCTTTTCTTTTTTTTTTTTTTTGAGACAGAGTCTCACTATGCCGCCCTGGGTAGAGTGCTATGGCGTCACAGCTCACAGCAACCTCCAACTCTTAGGCTTAAGATATCCTCTCACCTCAGCCTCCCAAGTGGCTTGGACTACAGATGCCCACCACACCTGGCTACTTTTTTCTTGTAGTTGTCATTGTTGTTTAGCAGGCCCAGGCCGGATTCAAACCCACCAGCCCTGGTGTATGTGGCTGGCGCTCTAGCTGCTGAGCTACAGGTGCCGAGCCCCTGTTGTTTTTCTAAATTTAGAGATGATTAGTAAAAGGCGGGGACTAGTGGGAAACAGCTTTGGTTCACCCAATGTCACAATACATTTCTGGTATAATATACTACTACACATGATAAACTTCACATTCTACTAAATCTCATAAGATCACAGGACTCAGGAGAACAGTCATATCAGAAACTGGACTACTTACAACTGAAGTGGTTTTGAAAGTAGAAAACTACCATCAACAATAACTGGTACCTCAGGAGTTAAGTCAGATAGCCCAAGCCTGTCTGGAGGCCACCTCAGGGGATATTAAAAATGCATAGACAGGCTCGGTGCCTGTGGCTCAATGGGCTAAGGCGCCAGCCACGTACACCTGAGCTGGAGGGTTCAAATCCAGCCCGGGCCCACCAAACAACAATGATGGCTGCAACCAAAAAATGGCCGGGCATTGTGGCGGGCGCCTGTAGTCCCAGCTACTTGGGGGCTGGAGGCAGGAGACTCGCTTGACCCCAGAAGTTGGAGGTTGCTGTAAGCTGTGATGCCACAGTGCTCTATCCAGGGTGAGAGCTTGAGGCTCTGTCTCAAAAAAAAAAAAAAAAAAAAAAGCATAGACAACATAGAGGAAATGTTGGCAGGAGGATGCCAGGGCAATAAAAACTGAAGTAGAGCCTGGAGCCAAAGAAGCTAAAGTTAAAATGGGCAAAGGAAGAAGTGCAACTTGCCTCCAGCCTATAGTACATCTAATGCTAGAGTCTGGGGAGGAGCCCTGTGTACAGTAGCTCATTTAAAATTTTCTTAAAATAAGGTGAAAGAGCACTTACTTGCCTATGTACAAGAGCATTTCCCCTCCCTGAAGTCTCTAACACCACTACTATTATTCTAGCATCTTCAGTCTAGCAAAAAGCATATGTGAACAATGTCATTTCTGTTATACTGCTACCGCTATTTTCCATTTGCATATATCCTTTTTAAAATGAAAAATTTTAATTTTTTACCTTAAAATATTTACATATGTCTTAATTGTGTTCTAGAAACCTGTGTTGCAGCATAGTAGGCCATACTCAGAAGTATACTAGAGCAGCTAGATAGGGCCTGGAGTATATAAAAATCCCCTCACCAGTGGTTAAGGGGTACTTTACATGCTTAGCAGAGATATTCAGGACATGTAGCCAGCTAGCAGCAGCTGTGTATCTTTGTGGACTTGGAGAAGCCAGAAAACTGCACCTCCAATTTCAAATATGTTGTGTTATCTCCTGTTTTGTATAGCCATCTTTATAAAATACACTTCTATGAGCAGAAACTTCATAGCTTTTAACTGTGTTCTGTGGGAGCCTTCCTGTGATTTCTCAGTGGAAAGAGATACATGCTGAAGATGAGGAACAAATTAAAAAGTCGACTGCCAGTTTTGTTAGTAAAAAAATCACACTAATTTTGTATAAAAGAAAAGAAAAATATCAGCATCCCTTTGCCCAAAAACTCCTCATGCAAAAGGGAAGGAAAAGCCCTCAGGCTTCTGTGAAGGACTGGCCCACAGATCACTCATTAAGGAGATTCCTCTTTGGCCTCCCAGGAAATTGTAACTTGAGATATACAGGGTAAGTCCAGGTCCTAAACCTAAAATCTGTTCAATTCCATACAAATAATGAATTACAAGTTTTTCCTTTGGATAAAGACAATTAAAAGGTATATAATACACTGTATCTGCCTGGCAATAAAAAAGTTGAGACTCCTTTATGTCTTTGCAATCTTTCTAGCAGATTGCCTATAATGCACTGGTTGAATGCCTATTCAGTTACAAAACTGATTCTTCTTTCCTACATTTGTAGAGAGGATTCACTGGATTGACAGGAGATTTTATTTTTAATTACTTTCCCAATGTCATATTACTTTGAATAAATATGCTACCTCTGGAAACAGAAAACAGAAGTTTTTAAAGTTTTACCTTAAGGCCGGGCACGGTAGCTCATGCCTGCAATCCTAGCACTCTGGGAGGCTGAGGAGGGAGCATCATTTGAGCTCAGGAGTTCAAGACCAGCCTGAGCAACAACAAGACCCCGTCTCTACAAAAAGTAGAAAACTTAGCCGGGTGTGGGGGGTGCATGTCAGCTACCCAGGAGGCTAAGGCAGGAGGATCACTTGAGCCCAGGAGTTTGAAGTTGCTGTGAGCTGTGGTCATACCAATGCACTGTAGCCAGGACAACAGAGCAAGAATTTGTCTTAAAACAAAAACAAAAATTTTACCCTGAAAAAAAATTTGTATGGGTGTTTTGTTTGGTTCTAATTATTAGTGTGGTGATTAAAAGTAAGCTTTGGAGTCAGAATAATGTAGGGATAAGGCAGAAGAGGAAGGTTTAGAGAACCTGAGTGCAGCCATTTTGGCTGATACCAGACCCTAAACAACATGATGATGGAAGTCAACTGGCCCAAGACCCTCCAGGATGACTGAATTACTAAGATGGATGCTGTACAAACTGTTTGTACTTATCTGACTGTGATAGCAGCTTACAATTAACCTAATGGCCTGACCTCAAAATGACACGGGTCACCTATGGCTATTTCACAACAGGGTTTCTGAACATTTAAGGGATCCCCTTGTGCTCAGGAGAGGACCTCTACCTTGTCTATGTGGCAGGATCTGTTGTCTGTTTCTCAATAAACTTTTTGTCATTAGTTGGTTTGTTCTCAAACTCTTTCCAGCATGAAGCCAAGAACCCACTTGGTGAGTTCAGGGGGCTTTTCTGCCTTCATTGGGGCACCCCCTGCATCAAGAATGATTGAGTAAGGATCTGATTTCTATTCAAGTCCTTCCACATACCATCTGTGTGATGCGGAACATTCCCAAATCTGTTTCCACATGTAGATACTATAAACTTTCTAAACTAAAACAAAATTAAAAAAAATAATTTTAAAATCACAAAAACACAAATCATTTCTTTCAAATTTAGCATTAAAAGATCCTTTTAAAGGACACAGTTTTAAAGGACAAAAAGTCACTCTAAGGACAAGGGCCCAAATGAACAAAATACACACATAAACACAGACTATTCTCATTATTTGTGATAGTCATGTTAAAGTCATCGTCAATACTGAATTAGCAAATACTGAACCATTGCATTGGTCCTAGGAGAAATACAGGGTCAAGTTCCTGCAAACCTCTGGTCATGTTTTCCTTAACTGATCAATATATAACCTTGTTCTATGTGTGTTTCTATTTAAAGACACCTTATTTAAAATATACTGTTGATTCACTAACACTGAACTCGTGGCCAACAGCACTCTATAGCTCATGCCTGAATGAGGTTTATCTAATACGTATATTTTTTCCATAAGGCACCTTATAACCTTCTTGTGTGTAGGGACACTAAACAGCACTTCAGCACTACACTCAAGGGGCTATTTTATGGAAATCACTAACAAAAAGCAAAAGAAGGCAAATAAAAGTGGTACCATATAGGAGGCCAAAGGTCGTCTGTTTACATTATGAGAGCTGAAACAAACACGCAGAGTATCATCTTCTTTGACAGATCAGAATGTGTGTTGGATGATTCAAAAATTTTTTTTCACTCTACACATGTCTACGAATGACTGAAAGTTCTGTATTGATTTGCAGATTATAAATAAATCTAGAAGGTAGGCAAATTCACAAACATGAAACCTGCAAATAATGAGGGCTGACTGTGTATCTCTGTGTGTGTGTAAATGCATACACAAATGTGTGTATCTTCGCTTATACACTTGGAATCAGTGGGTTTCCTTCTCCTCTTTTTACCACCACTCATCCTTTTCCCAGCTGCTTCTCTTTCAATTTTCCATCTCATTAATGGTACCAAATAACTTACGACCTAGTTGTTCAAGCCTAAAACTTAGGAGACTTTTGATTCTTCTTTTCTTCCCTCAACTCCTTATATTAAATCCAACGTGAAATCCTATTAGCTCTACCTCCAATATTCTCCGATTCCAAACATTTCTCTCACCTCCACTAAGGCCACCTTTAACTATGTCACCAGCACCTCTTGTCCAAACTCATACAAAAGCTACTCCTCCACTACTTTACATTTAGTATTTATATTATATTGAAATTGTCTTTTTTTCATTATCCTTTTCCCTTTGTGTAATCTCTAAGAAGGCAGGGAACTTTTCTACTCGGTTTACCACCACTACTCCAGTGCCAAGAATACCAAGCAGATAGTAGAAAGGATTGTAGTTACCCAAAATGACAATTAATAGTAGGAAGGGAATAATTATTCATTAAATAATGAATACATCCTTTCCAAACCATCTACTTCTCTTTTCTTCTTCAGTTCTCCTTCCCTACTATCTTAATTTAACACAATATGTAATTTCTAGATGCCCATAATACTTGCTTTCATTGTGATACGTGCTGTGATCAGAAGGAGAAAACACAACTGTCACAGAAAATTAAATCAGATATGCTAAACAACTGACAATACATTTAATGTACATTCTAAGGCAAAGCTTCTAAAATATTTCATCCCAGTGCTCCCCAAACTACTTTCAAATCCCATTCCCTTGAATCAAAGAGTACAGCAGATAATTTTCAGAAAGTATCACTGTTTAAGATCAAGAGGTGGAAAAACCTCTGAGCACTTGCTTTTCAAAGCCAGGAAACGTACAAGTGGTGGAATTCTTTTGGTACTTTTCAAGTGTGATGAGGCTCAGTTTAAAATTTTCAGATCAAGACTACCAAAATTTTGAGGCTTGACACCTCTAATTTCACTGATTCTCTAGCAATTACTCTATAAACTTCCAAAGACAATTGTCTATTTAAAATCTTTGTCCTTTATATAAGGTAACTACCTTTTTCTTGTTCTCACTTATGATGAATGTACAGCCAAATCCAACACGGTAGAAACTGCTTTTAAACTTTGGAACCAGGATTACCTCTTTTTAATGTCTTTTCCCCCATCATCCTGATAATTCCAAGCCAAGGTCACTATGAGGTAGCATGAGATAAACTGACAGGTAATAAAAATAAATAATTAAATACAAAGTCCTAATAAAGGCAGTGCCTGTGGCTCAAGGAGTAGGGCACTGGCCCTATATACCGGGGGTGGCAGGTACGAGCCTGGCCCCTGCCAAAACTGCAAAAAAACAAAAACAAAAACAAAAACAAAAAAATCCCAAAGTCCTAATAAAAGCATTAACTTTGGTAAAACATAATTACTTGATGCTTTTCTTAAGGGCCTTTTCCAGTTTCTTCACCTGCTGCTTATAAAGTCTTAATTCATGTTGTGTAGGCCTGTAGAAAATAAATCATATTGAATGCATTCAATTTGTTGAATAAAACTACTTAATAATAAACAAAAGAGAATATGTTTACTTGTCACAAATATGCTTATTAAAATTTTTTAAATATTTTATGACAGTTAATGGGGTGTTTACTATCTATTTAAATTTCTTCTACAATGTAACTTCTTCAAAAACCTTTTATTTAGTTTTTGTTGTTGTTAATCTAGTTGTTTTTATAGTGAAATACAAAAATAGAGGACACTATAACAAATCCTGGTGCATCTACCATCCACATTTGTCAGATTAACAGATTTATTTCAAGTCTTTTTTAACTAAAACATCATACAAATAATTCAAACTCCCTATGTCCCTCATCAGTATCATTCCTCTCCTCCTCATACCATAGGTAGCCATTATCCTAAATTCATTGTTCATTATTCCTGTGGAGGTTTTTAAATTTTTACTACTTATTTATGTAACCATAAATTTGCATATGTATTGTACATTTCAAAATCACGTAGAGTAAATTTCAAATGTCTTCACCACAGAAAATAAATATTTGAGGTGATGGATATGTTAATCAGTCTGATTTAATTATTCCCTATTGTATTAATAAATCATAGTAAAACTTTGTACCCTATAAATATTTATAACTATAATTTGTCAATTTGGAATTAAAAATAAATAATAAAAAAATTATGGGGCAGTGCCTGTGGCTAAAAGGAGTAGGGCCCTGGCCCCATATGCCAGAGGTGGCATGTTCAAACGCAGCCCCAGCCAAAAAATGCAAAAAAAAAAAAAAAAAAAAAAAAAAATTATGCTGAGTGAAAGAAGAAATGAATAAATATTGTGTAGCTCCATTTACATAAAGCATTAGAAACACAAACTAATGTGCAATGACAGAAAGCCTATCAATGGTTGTCTGAAGCAAATAAAAGAGGAATAAGACAAGAAGAAAGAATTACAAAAGGGGCAAGGTAAAACTTTTAGGTTATTATCTTGACTGTGATTGTTAGGGAGACTATCTCCATTGTAACTGCCTCACAGATATGTATATATGACAAAACTAATCAAATCGTGCACTTTAAGTATGTGTGGAGTAGTGTACATCAGTTATAACCCAACAAAGCTATTTTTTTATTTTTTGGCTGGGGCCGGGTTCAAATCTGTATATGGGGCCGGCACCCTACTCCTTGAGCCTCAGGCGCCGCCCCAACAAAGCTATTTTTTAAAACAAGTGAATCTACTCAGAGTTCTTACCCAGTTTTTTCCACTTCAATGCAGACTCCTGTTTTCTCATTTATTTCCCTTACCTACTTATGTGTTCCTGTTCCATCATTTACCATGAGAGACAACTGACTAAAATAAGTGTAAGAGTATGAGGCATCCAAGATTAGTTTTAGAGTAAAGAGGCTAGAATGGTTCATTTAATATTGTAAATTCCAATATGTTTTTACTTTTCTTTCTTTCTTTCTTTTTTTTTTTTTGTGAGTCAGGGTCTCAAGCTGTCACCCTAGGTAGAGTGCTATGGCATCTTAGCTCACCGCAACCTCCAACTCTTGGGCTCAAGCGAGTCTCTTGCCTCAGTTTTTCTCTTTTTAGAGGAGACTGGGTCTCGCTTTTGTTCAGGCTGGTCTTGAACAGGTGAGTTCAAGCAATCCACCCGTCTCAGCCTCCAGAGTGCTAGGGTTACAGGCGTGAGCCACTGCGCCCCGCCTGTTTTTACTTTTCAAATAAAGAAAAATCACCTAAGTTTCTCTTACCTGGTTTCCAAATCTTTTTGGAGGTTCAGTTTCTCACTTAAAAGTATATCAATCTTAGATTTTGATTCCTGGAGTTGATTTTGTAATGACTGTAATACATTTCATGGAAAGATAATTAACTTTTCTGGAAGACTATTGTACTTCATAAAGAAGCATTTTTTAGTTATGCAGTCCCCCTTACCGTTAGGAGGCTTTTATAAGTTGATGAGGGATCCAAATTTCTGTAGTCTTTTTCTTCTTCTGACTGACTTTCATCATCTTTACATTGCCTATAAAAATATACATGCAGTGTATGTCTTATGAAAAAGCTATCTTCAAAGAAAAAACTTCAGCTAACAAAAATTAAACCAATCTAATGAGGGCTTAATAACCTAAAAGTGAATTAAAATTAATTCAAATTTCCTATTTGTTCTCATAGAGCAGTGGTTCTCAACCTTCCCAATGCCTTCTAATGCCACGACCCTGTAATACAATTCCTCATGTTGTGGTGACCCCAACAACAAAATTATTTTCGTTGCTACTTCATAACTGTAATTTTGCTACTGTTATGAATCGTAATGTAAATATCTGATATTCAGTATGTATTTTCATTGTTACAAAGGGGTCGTAACCCACAGGTTGAGAACTGCTGTCACAGAGAAAAATGGTATTAGAAAACTACTACCTAATATATTAGTATATACAGTATCTAAAGACATCGACCAAAAGTTACAACTCATATTCAGTTTGGACCATGTAAGATTTCTTTGGAACACGGAATTAACAAGGCAATATCAGTTTCCTGATATTTGAACACTAATTATGAACACTAAGAGCCCTATTTCATTTATAAATCTTGGCTTCTCTTGGAAAGTCAGCTGATCTATACACATCGGGCTCACATTCCTGTATGACAACACCTAGCTAAAGTTGTATATAGTAACTGCCTCCTTTAAGACAGATGGGGCACAACTCTCCAATTTGCTGTAGTCCCCAACTAACCTGCTTCATTATTTCCACTATTTTCCTAATTCTGTGAGTGTAAGAGTTTATAACTGTCAAGCCATGAAATTCTTCATTTTCCTTCTCTTTACTCTTACATGTTGTGATGACTAATTTTATGTGCCAAACAGTACCCAGCTGTTTGTTCAAACACCAGTTTAAGTGGCTATAAGGTATTATATTTTTTAAGTATAATTGACACTGAAATCCAAAGACTTTGAGTAAAGCAGATTACCCTTCATAATGCAGGTTGGCCTTATCTAATCATTTGAAGGCCTCAAGAGCAAAGACTAAGATCCCCTGAGGAATTCTGCCTCTAAGACTGCCTTCAGCTTCGAGACTGAAAACATCAACTCTTCCTTGGGTTTCCAGCCTGCCTCCCAAATTTGAATTTGCCAGTTCATAACTGTGTAAGTCAATTCCTTAAAATAATCTCTACATATACATGTCCTTTTAGTGTTTCTCTTGAAAAAACTTACTAATATACATAACTATAACCCCACCAACCTGTTTTTTGCATTTAAGGGAAAAGTACCTTCTTTCCAAGGCAACTGATATTTCCTTGTTCATTTACAGACGACTCCTGCCCACTTTACTGACTGCTCTCCATAGGTTATCCACCCTACTGATAAACATACTTAAAAAGCCCTTAAACTCCAGGCAGACTGGCTTAACTAATTAAGGTTAAATTAGACAGGCTCTTTTTTTTTTTTTTAAATCATTATGTTCCTTTATTGGAGCAAGATTCCTGATTGGTATACAGTGATATATTTACTAAACAGAGACCTGTGCAGAAATTACATACTATCCATCTAGACAAGTTTTTGTTACAGTTTGCCTATTGATGGAATAGTTCCATTTATAAAGTTTTATACATCAAAAAGCTTTCAATTTGACCAGGCTGTCCATTAATTCACCTCTGAAAAAGTGGCATTTAATTTCAGCTACTATATTTTATAGCGTTAAAAAGCTTATGCATTAGGGAGCTTCTCTGCACAATGTCATTGAGCAGACAGAGTTCATCCATACCACCTAGATTCACACTCATGAGAGCTTTGTGCTAGGGAGATGGGACTTAAAGTGACTCCTAACCACCAAAAAGGCCTTATTACTCTGACAGCCTGTCTTCTTGACTGCATTTTACAGGGCCAAGGAAGACATGCCAGGAACTGCCCCAGTGCATAACTTGGCATTAGGGCATCAGGTCTGTTTGATGGTGGTGGCAAGCACTATTTTATATCCAGCTAAAAGGCCCATTTTAAAACTGCCAATTGTGGAGATAAAAATCAAGGGCACAACATATTCAGAACTGAGTTTTGAGCAATCTGATATCCCAAATAATGTATTTTCAAAAACCAATGACAAATTGTACCCATGTTTCCTAGCCATGAAGACATTTAATACATTGATCCAAATCCCTTTACGCAATCCACATAGCCCTGAGGTCATCCTGCAAAGTGCGTATCAAAAAATACGAAGTTAGGGTGACAAAGTTTGATGATGATGCTATACAAGTCAAACTTGGAAGATCATAGAAAGTACATCTATTCTGAGAGAAAAGCATCA
>CAUYRH010070400.1:0-48642 GCA_963574655.1 Perodicticus potto
GTCTATTTGCTTTGGTTGTTGTCTCCTTGGCTGTACAGAAGCTTTTCAGTTTAATTAAGTCCCATTTGTTTATTGTTGCAGTTGTTGCTATTGCCATGGCAGTCTTCCTCATAAAGTCTTTCCCCAGGCCAATATCTTCCAGTATTTTTCCAATTCTTTCTTGGAAGATTTTTGTGGGAAGCCGCAGGGGACTCCCCCTGCTTTTGCTCCTGCTATGGCTTAAGTTTGACCTTTGCTGAGAAGAAACTGGCAGAAGTCAAAACAGGGAGTAAAAAGTCTAGATGGTCAAAACTAGAGATAAACAGCATGGCAGCCTTAAGGTAAACAGCACAGCAGTTCCCAAGGAGTAAGAGAATGCCAAAGAGAACCTTAATTGATCTTTTTTCCCTGTGAGAATATAAAAGCATGGTGTCAAAATAAAGTGTTGTCTTAGTCTCAGTCTCAGCCTGACTGAGTCCATTACCGTGTGTGTGTGTGTGTGTGTGTGTGTGTGTGTGTGTGTGTGTGTCTTTTTTCATCCCAGCGCCCCCTCCGCAGACTCTCGCGAGTGGACGGCGGGCCCATCAGATTTTTATCATCTCATACCTTAAATTTAAATCCTTTATCCATCTTGAATCAGTCTTTGTGAGGGGAGAAAGGTGCACATCCAGTTTCAGTCTTTTACATACGGATATCCAATTCTCCCAGCACCACTTATTGAATAGGGAGTCTTTACCCCAGTGAACGCTCTTGTTTTGTTTATCGAAGATTAGATGGCTATAAGTTGTTGGTTTCATTTCCAGGTTTTCTATATGATTCCAAGTATCTATGTCTCTATTTTTGTGCCAGTACCATGCTGTCTTGACCACTATGGGCTTATAATACAGCCCAAAATCTGGTATGGTGATACCCCTGGCTTTGTTTTTATTACTAAAACAAACAAACAAACAAAAACCCTTAGCTATACGGGTTTTTTTCTGGTTCCATACAAAGCACAGAATTATTGAAGCTTCATCTTTGCAATTATTCTTTGTGATCGGAAAGCAACTCGTTTCTATGTTACCAGAGAGCAACTTTTCTGTACTCTTAAAAGAACAATGACCTCCAGGCTTTTATAATCTTTTACAATAGAAAACAGGTTTAGGTGGCAAGTTGTTAATTCTGTTTGCTTACCATACTCACCTCCAGAATTGCCATAGAAAGCTTTGAGTCCTTAATCAAATCTTCTGAACTGCTTGTGGAATTCCTAGGACCTAATGTTTTATTAGGTAAAAATAAGAAAAAAAAAAAGTGAATGGTTTTGATTTCTCTGAGATTAGAAATGGAAATAGTCGATCTCAGTCCTTATATTTAATCTTTGAGAGTAAATATATCCTCACTCTATCTACTTTCCATGCAGTTTAGGTCTACAAAACTATTTTACTAGTAATATATCAGCTGAAATGGATCTTGAATTTCACAACTAAATTCACAACTGATTAGATGTGAACATGTTCTGGTAAAAACATGTGCAATGGAATGACTGAAATCATCTGATAATGAAGTTCAAGTGCACAGAGCTTCCCCTCTTTTTAGCCTAGTTTTGTTTAGGTCAGTTTAGGTGACTTTGACTCCTTGTCGTCCAGGTTCATCTCTACCTCCTGTTTGTGCATTTTCTTTCTTCCTTTGAGTTCTATCTCCCATCTTACATCAGACATGCTCTGGGGCTATTCTTTGTTCATTTATTCTCCCAGTTATTCAATAAATATTATCTGTATCCTATGCTCTGGGTACTTTGGATACATCAGAGAGGAAATCAGACAGAAAACTCACCCTAATGAATCCACAATACTGATATTTTGTTGATTATGATCTTCATGATAGTTTATTTCCTTTTTGTGTCTAGATAGAATGTAACTGTCTCCTATATTTTTCTAGAATGTTCTTTTAGTTTCTGTCATTTGTCAGTAGAGTAAAAAATACTAACCTAGACACTTAGATAACTACTTTCTCCTTCATTTTCATATGGGAAAATCTATTGTTCTTGTCACATCCTCTGAATAATATGTTATCTGTGTAAAGCACAAAATAATTTGCAAAATCATTCTGAAAAAAAATTCTCATCAAAATCAAAACCTTTTGTCTGCATGTTCAAATGTGCTTTTTCAAAAGCTGTGAGAAAAAAATTCCTTTGTTTTGTTTGCTGTTTCTCTTTGAATGTTGCAGCAATTCTATTTTTTAGCATGATATCAGGATCACACAATGACTGTTTTTCAGTAAAAATCAAAAAATATCTCCCAACCTCATGAGCATTATTCCATTAGATTTCAAATAAAAATGATAAGAGAATATTTATTAAAAACACAGATTCTAGGTAATTTTAAGCTAGAAACCTGGAAAAGACTACAGAAAATAAAGTTATTCACATCAATATATGTACCAATTTTCTGTTTGATTTTGTTTTTTATTTCTAGAAATTGTTTTGTCTTGTGAATTGTTTTGCGTCAAATTTCTTCCTATAATAAATTGATATGAAATTATATTTTAGCACAATCAATAAAATATTTTATTATTAATAGATTTTACTTTTAAAAAGCATCAGTATTATGAAGGAACGGAGAGAGCTTCTCTCTCCCTCCTTGAAATCTCTCCCACTACCAGGAGCTTTGGTGTTTTCTGTATTCTTTTCTGTAAATCAATTCTGTCTTATCACGGACGGGTGGGGGGGGAAATAATGTAATGAAGAATAATAAAATACCTGTATTTAAAAAATAAAAAATAAAAAATAAATAAAATAAAATAAAAAAAAAAAACTTCCTAGTGACATGCCTTGTAAGCTTTATTATTTAATTCATGCCAAGTTCTCTAAGTAGTCATATGCTTTGGAGTAACATCTTCAGCACATTTTTTAAGCCCCTGGAGGGCAGCAGCAACAGCTGATATTTATTCTTATCACACAGCACCAAGAACAAGGCTTTGGACCCAATAGTCACTTTTCATGATCTGATTGCTTCTTCTCCATGATTTCTTTCATTGCATTTTGCACAAGTCCTCAGAGGAGCTTACCTTTGTGACAGAGCTCTGAATTCAAGTGTAAATCACATACCCCCTATTCTCTTAGCCTCAGAGCATAGTGGACAGGAAAGTGGGGTGGACACAGGAAAAAGTGGGAGAAGTGTTATTGCACAAACCATTGTTTTCTTTGTTTCTAGAGATTCCTTACCACTGGGAAGTCCAAGCTTCATCTCAATTACCCAGACATACTATGGAAATTCTCAAATTCATGTTTTCATTAATATGCAGCAACAGGATATAGCCAGTTAGAAAGCATATGTAAAATTTTAAAATTGTAAATTTTGGAGAAAGAAAACTGAGTTCAATTCCCAACTCCTCTATTCATATCCCGTGTGGCCTTGGGCATGTTTCCTGGCATCACTGAACTTGGTTAGCTCCTTCCCATCCCTGGTCCCATGAACAGATTTGGCCTGACTGAGCAATGGATGTTAAGAATGTGTAAGAGTCCCCCTTCAGGCCACAGTTGTCAGTGCCCAGCATCTGTCCAAACGGCTCACTTACAAAAACCTGCTCTTCCTGCTCTCTCCTCTGGCTTTCTGAACACTCCTCTCTGTGTCCACTTCTGGCCTCTTGTGCTCTGATGAACTGGTAGGGCTTGCATCTCTGGTGGGTCCACACCAGTCTTCTCTAGGTCACTGGCCTCTCCGGTGGGTCCACACCACTCTTCTCTGGGTCACGGCCTCTCTGGTGGGTCCACACCAGTCTTCTCTGGGTCACGGCCTCCTTGGTGGGTCCACACCAGTCTTCTCTGGGTCACGGCCTCTCTGGTGGGTCCACACCAGTCTTCTCTGGGTCACTGGCCTCTCCGGTAAGTCCACACCACTCTTCTCTGGGTCACTGGCCTCTCCGGTGAGTCCACACCACTCTTCTCTAGGTCACTGGCCTCTCCAGTGGGTCCACACCACTCTTCTCTAGGTCACGGCCTCTCTGGTGGGTACACACCACTCTTCTCTAGGTCATGGCCTCTCTGGTGGGTCCACACCACTCTTCTCTGGGTCAAGGTTGTTTCTGCTTCCCATCCCGCCCACAGAACTTCCCGATCTCACCAAGAGAGGGAGAGAGGCTCAATCATCCAGGTAAGTAACTAGATAGGAAAGGCAGGAGTCTCAGTCATCTACTTGAAAGATGAAGACACATTCAATTGGTTGCTAGAAAACAAAGTAATTCATGTTTTAAATTATACATTAATTAGCCTATGCACAGGTAGAGACTAATGTTCACTATTGTTAAATCTTTTTTTATTAATTCATTTGTACATAGATCATGAATGCATTTACGCCATTATGAGATTCAACGTGTTGATTATTTGTACAAATTTGAGTGCTTACATCCTACTATTCAACATAGCCTACACTTCATTTACCCAATTACAGCGTTAAGACATTTGTGTTCTACACCTGATAGATCCAACTTGTACTTGCAATATGCTCCATAGGTGTGGTCCCCCTGTTTACATGGATGGAGCTAGAAAATAGTCTTCCTAGTAAAGTATTTCAGAAATGGAAAAAAAATTATTGTTAAATCTTGAACACAACCATAATATACATCCTGCGAATGTGATATGCCACAACCTCTTACAATGAAATGACTATTACACACTTACAGATGACCAAAACAAGGTGTGAGCCTGCTAGAGTTTGTCCTTGGTTTCTTTCAACACCATCCCTGACAAACTGTTTCCGAGATGTGCTGCTTTCCTCCGGTGTTTTCTAGCTAGCTGTCAATGAATGCCTCTCAAGTGTGGGCTGACATGGCCTTAAGGTGTTTTAAGCGTAAAAAAAGGTATAAAGCTTGAAATACAATACCTCCCAGTGGCATTTACACTTTTATATAGGACTGTTGAAAAAAGCTCCAGAAGAATCAATCTCACAGGGTAAGATTTCAGATATCTTGACAGAGGCTGAAAATTACATCTCCCCTGAAATTACATCATCAGTGAGCTCACTTCCTCTGTCTTCTGTGAATGTCAGAGCCCAGACAGAGTACGCAGAAGGCAACAGGAGGACAGAGGTGAGTCTGTAAACTGTGAAGCCCTCTTCTTACACATGACCTCTGAGGTTAGAAGCAGAGTCATCAGCTCCCAGCTGCTCTAAAATGAGTTTTAGAACAATCAAGGACAGCTGTGAAAAATCCTCTCCAGTTTGGCTTCTGACAGCAGTTTTCTGTGAAAGGCAATAGCTCCTTTTCTTCAGCTAAAACTTGAAAAGGCTATACTTCCTGTGCAATCCAAATTGGCCAATGATTTTGAAAGCATATTCGTACTGAAACATCAACGCAGAGAGAAAGCAGAAATGTACCTTGCCCTGACAGTATGACACATAAAGACTGGACATAAAGGTATATAATTCAGCCTACTCGCTATTATTTCCAGAGGACTAAGTCCATTTAAATTCAATGAGCTCCATGGCCCTAATAGTCTTAATATATTGTATTTTCCCTCTGCCAAATTAAATCTCACAAACCTTGCCAATTCACTTTGCTAATGAGAAAACCGAGTTATGGCTTAGAAGAGACCATTAAGGAAAACCAAAGCAACTGATAGAAAGCAGGACAGAATATGAAGAATGGCTGTGACTCAGTCAAGACGCCAGCACATCACAGACAGGGAGGGTGGTGGCCGCCGAGCACAGCACACTCCAGACTCTCACCTGGGACGAGAGGCGACTGTGGCCAGAATAAAAAGGGACTTTGTGAGAAGGAAAGGCAAAAGTGATTAAATTCTCTCCTGAGCCATGTTAGGCAACAGATGAGCCAAGGGTATCAGAACGAGCTAAAGCAGAATGATTCCTGTCATACTAAGCCATTATACACAAGGTCAAAGACTCTCACAAGAGGAGTAATGTGGAGATGTGACAGACAGAGTCCCAGCTTCACACAGTAACCCCTGAATAGATGTTTTATTCTAATTAAACCTTAACTCTGAGGTAAGAGTTCCTTGCTCCATTATCCCAATACTTACTTCTAAAAGAAGGAAATATTCTAACTCAGAAACATTCCATGAAACTAATTGCCTGGTAAATTCATGCAAAAACACATAACGCAGAGATATGAACCAGGAAAGAAGAGAAGTTCTAAGCTAAAGTCAATAGACTTAAAATAAACACAGTGGTACAGAGCATAGGATAACGCAGAGTGTCCATCAGCGGGGTGGTGGGGAAGTGGGATTATCTCCAGCATCTTTTCCAAACTATGCAGACCCACTCATATGAAGATCCTGGCAAGTCCCGAGGGAAACTGCCCACAGCCCCACCAGAGGCTGCTATTGATAGACTCAAGTTATCAGGACCACTGAGTGAGAAAGGCTTTGAAAGACACCTGCAAAATGGGAAGGCATACAGGTCTACAGTCAGAAGGACCTAGAACTGAATGAGGGGGGTTAGATATTTGATTTGGGCAGTTAATTAACTTCTCTCTCTGCCTCTATTTCCTTGTCTTCAAAAGAGGGGGAGACAGTCAGAGCTCAGTGGAATCTGAGTGCCATTCATGACTATCCATGGAATCTTAGCAAATAAATATGTCTGACTCTTCCCATTTTTTTAATTGTATCTTGTTTTCATTCATATCAGCTTCCCCTGGTTTGTATTAAAAGGATTTCCTGGCCTGTGTATTTTTAATCAGCTTATGGAAAGAAAGTTCTCAAAGGAAAGACGCTTTGCTCCATTTCCAATGGAGTCATTGGCATAGAATTTAGGAAGTTAAGAAGAAATGACTTTCTTACAAATATTTGATTCAGCATGGAAATTTCCTTCAGGATTGAACTGCATTTTGCTGTTGCCATTGGCTCAAAACAAAACTGAAGAATATAAAGATGTAATTCTAGTACGAAGAGAGCAAAACTGTGAAATTGTACCAACTAACCTGGGTTGTATTCTTATTAGTGCTACTCATTTACCTTAAGATGGACAAATAATTTTCCCAGATTACAATTTAGTCTACTCAAAAGTCTAAGAGATGTCTCTGCCCATAAAAAAAAAAAACAAAAAAAAACAAAATATGGCCCAATGCCAATAGAATATCATCATATAACTATGCTCTGTGACTCTACATACACACTTAGGGACATAGTCTTATTTATTTTTTTTCAATTAATATATTCTGACTAATATGTATTGTAGTCAACATTGGTACATTGACTCCATGGGATTTCTCCTTAACTCTGATGACAAGATGAGACTAAATGAACACATCCTTCATCCATCTAAGGTTACTCACATAACGAAATTTACTGTTCCCTTAGGGAGTCCAAAGTGGCCATTGATGAAACTAACAAAATAATTCATTTTCTTAGTATTTTGCAAGGTAATTAATGTTCATGCTTGAACACCTTCAGAGAAGAGTTAAGTATAGAAAGAAACACACACAAATATTTAAGACCCCTGAGGATTTTTCCCTTCCTCCTTTTCACATACCTCTTTGCCTCAGCCCACTTAATTCTGAAGAAAGAAATCAAAACAGTCAAATAAAGGTAAGTATGGGTTTCTTTAAGTCTCTTTAAGTAGAATTAGGCCCAGGTTTTATAAGCTGCATTTCTTTAGTTTTATACTAGTTTCATTTGGCTGAGCCTCAGAATATTGAGCAAAGTCCAGGTGAACATGTAGCAAAAAGCTCTGGAAACACTTCAGGGAGAAAGCTGAGGATGTTGGTCACCAAAATAACAAGGGAAACAGAATAGTAGAGTTTGGCTTCTTCACTGCCTTTCCCAGGTCCATGATCACTGTGGTAATCAGTTTCAATTCTAGTCCTATGCTGTTCATGGAATAAAACTAAAGGAAATAGAAACTCAACATCTATCTCTTTTTATCTTGAATCTAATCAGAAAAATATGAAAAGTTTCTCATCTCTCTTCTCAAAGATGTCTTAAATGTAGCTTAAAAAATCATATTATCATTAAGAAATAATTTTTAGGCCCAGAAATTTTGCATAAAGAACTTCTTTCCCTGGAATTCCGAAAGAGCAAAATAAATACTCATTGTATATATTCAAATGCAAAAGGTTATTTATAAAACAATTTACAGATAAAAACAACTAATATTCAGGAAGTGTAAACAATTTTCTCTGGCATAAACTAAGTTAATAGAAGAGCAAGATGATCTCTACTCTCACTATCTCACTTTCTTGTTAATCATTTATGCACAATTCTTGAGTATGAGTACCTCATATCCACTACTAAGAACCATGAAGCATACAAACCCAAAAAAGTTATAATTCCTGCTCCCAAGGACATTATTATTAGATACTTTATACAGCACAATACTAAAAATCATTATTTACCAGATATTCATTATATGGGAGAAAAGGGTCAATGTCACAGTCACAGACATCATCCTCTTGATATGAATTTATTTTCATCAATTTATAGATAAACAAACTAGGATACAAAATGGTAATGCTATTGTCTAAAATCACACTATTCATCAAAAGCAGAGGTAACTCAAGCCTACATCTGCCTGATGCCAAGATCATAGCTCTTAACTACATCATAGGCTATGTTACAACTGCAACATAACATTTACCCCAAGAGACAATGGAAGATACCTTAGCTAAATGTAAAAGAAATGTCCAAACACAAGATTTCTTAACTCCACAATAATTTAACATAGGAACCTACAAAATTTCGTTTCATAACTGGGTTAAATATGAAAGGATATTGAATGAGAGGTTTCAGTTAAGAGTGGGTCTACCAAATTGCTTAGTAGGAAGTTAAACCAAATGATATCTCAGGCCTTCTTCTGTCCTATGACTTTAAGGAGAAACAAAAACAATCAAAAACCACCACCACCTACAACAGCAGTCTCCTGCTTCTGTGTTTTCAAATGAGCTAAAAAGAGGTAAATATATTACGAATAAAATAGCCATGCAGCATCCTTGGGAGAATAAGCAGGAGCTGTGAAGCTTTATGGTGTGCCAAGGACATGTTGCAGAGTCTTTCAGTGTAAACCCTGGTACTGAAATTTGGACAAAGGGATGTGTGTGTGTGTGTGTGTGTGTGTGCAGTGAACAAGCTTGTGTGGGTGGGAGGCAACCACTGCAGATGGCTGAAAAATATGCTCCTGTTGAAAGACCCCCAGGATGGTTGGCGTGCCGAAAGAGAAACAAGTGTCTCCTTAGAAGAATTGTAGAACAAATTGCTTGCTGACCTGTTCAAACTTGTTTTTCTGACTGCCCCTCGGGGTCATACACATACTAGAGCCACTGCAGCCACTAGGCTTCCCTACATCCCAAGAAAGAGCCTCAGTGAAGAGGCAGCATTTGAAAAAATTATTAAGTGTTCAAGATGTTTTCATGTTCTGTGAAACTTGCTTTAGGAATGTTGCCTTTGTTCACACCCCTGCAGTGCTCGCCCTACTCTCTCTACCTATTTTTCCCAAAAAAAACATCCTTTTTGTATCAAATTTTAAATTTCTCTCTTCCCCACTGAATATGTTCATTTCATGTCAGGGAGCATGACTAACAGAGCGACAAAATCCCAAGGGCCAAAAACAGTGAGAGGGACATAGTAGGCTCTCAAAAATATTTTTTCCAGCACCCCTTGGACTATCTATTAGATACTGTCAGATAATCTAAAACGGCAAAGCCTTGAGTGATCCTCATGAGGCTGCTTGAACAAGATTGTTCATTCACTCATTCACTCAACTAATATTGTTGAGTCTTTGCTGTGTGTCAGGCATTGCTCTAAGTAACTGGGATGCTTCAATGGATAGAAAGGGACAAATTCCCATCCTCTTGGCATTTGCTTGTTAGCATAATTACATTTGAAAAAGAAATGGAAAAACCCAGGTATTTCAGTACAAAAATCATTTTGTTGGCAGACTATATAACATTGCTAAGGATCACACAGGTTTTCCATCTTAACCAGATGGGGACTGTCTCCATAAAACCAGAAGAGTTTGAACCTGCAAAACATCATGGAAATCTACTGTCAGAGATGTCAAAGCTAGCAGTGTGCTACTCCATGCCCATCTTACAGTAGATGCTTCTCAATAGCTTCAGCGTGAATACATGTGCCCTGTGGTTTCTTGCCACCTATCCGGGTTCTGACGGTAACAGGTAGTAGGTTCTAATAAGAAGAGAAACATCTAAAGTGTGGTCATGTTCATTTAGAGAAGGGAGGTGAAACTAATGTGCACTGGACGGTTTACATGTACTGAGTTATGACCGGCATTCCATACGTTACCTCGTTTAATCTTTACAATAAACAAACAACTAGTTAAGTCATGTGCCCTCCCTTTTGCTTCCTACCAAACAAGGAAACAGGGCAAGAGCTAGAGCTATACTTTCACATATCTAGAGGGAGCTTATAGCTTTTGCCATGGTCATAAATCACTAACTTTCTAACAAGTTTATAGATTGCCTTAACAAGCGAGTCAATGGTCTCACTAGATATTAAGAAATTTTGTTGTTCATAACCCTGTGCCAAAAAAGAAATGGAAAATCATTAGACCGGAGAGAATGGCCATCTACATTCTGTTCAGCCAAGGAAGACTTTGTAGAAATGATGGGAACTGGCTATAGTTGATGCTATTTAAAGAAATTCTGACTTCTAAATTCTTCACTCCCTTTCTTAACAACTTCTTTTTTTCCTTCCTGTTCTTAAAGTCAAAACTTTTCTCCAGCTGAAAATACAGCTGCCTCATAGAAACACTGCATGGTAAGAATTAATAACAATAAATCCCAGAGGAATCACACAAGCGGTGATAAGGCCACTTTATGCTTTCCCATAATCCAACTGGGAACTTCCTTTGGGCCTCACTGGTCAAGTGCTAAGAGGTGGGGGGAGCACTATTGCATGTAGGAGACAGACAGGATGGCGGGAAGCAGCAGACAGAAGAGGAAGCAAAGGGAATTTTAACAAGGAGAGCGGTCTCCAGGTGGGGCTGGTCTAAGGGGAAATTGAAGGTCAGCAGAGGTCCTTTCCCACAATCCCCCTCCATTCTCTGCTGCCTTCTTACCACCTTCACTCCACCCTCTTCCCAGCTGCTCTGCCTCCTGCCCTCCCCACCACCTGAAACAACAAACGCTCCAAATCTGAAGTTAATTTTGTGTATACAGTGGAGCCTCATTTTGCACAAATGTGACTTATATTTCTGACTTTAGAACCTACCCTTGCTGCTAATTTTTTTTTTTTGATCCCCAACCACAAACCAATCTATCAGCCTGTATTAAGGCCACAGTGGCTTGAAAGGAAAACCTGGCGGGACTGCCTCCTACAGGCAAGTTTGAGAATGGACACTGTCTTCTATCCTCTGAAGATTTCAGTTACTTCAAAGGTAGAATATAGGCAGTGCCTGTGGCTCAGTCAGTAGGATGCTGGCCCCATATACCAGAGGTGGCAGGTTCAAACCCAGCACCAGCCAAAAACAAAACAAAACAAAGGCAGAACGCTGCAAAAGGCCAGACATAGCATTCCTTCTATTACACTTTGATGTAGATCACTGGTAATCAAGTTTCAATATGCTTAATAATTAATGAACGGCAAAATACCTCAAATCATTTACACTAGATGTCAAGATGACTTAAAGGCTTTTAAGCAAAATTTTGTATTTGAAAAATTTTCATCTCATTTGGACTTTTGAACATGCCCAGGGGCAAACAGCCACCTCCGCTAACATACATTTTTCCAGGTATATAGCTTTTGAAATATTCTCTAAGGAGTCTTTAGCCACCAAAGATAAGAATAATTCTTCTTCACACATCAAATTCATCTGTCCTATATCTTATTCCATTAGGAATAGCTTATTCCCCTGCTGAATCACTGAAGTTTAACTGAGTTAAATGTTTATGGTTCCTGCACCCGAACAGTATCTGCACTTCACATAAGACTGCAGTGCCTAAACCCAAGGGATTAAATCGCTTCGGGAAATTCCAAGCATTTGGGGAGATCAGGAAGGGAAATGCTTGGGTGAGGGAGTCCAGAGGCTTATGGGTGCCTCTTCCTCCTTTGGGAGTTTTCTCCTGGGCTCTCTCTGCCAACCCTACTGCCTGTTCCCGTGCCACTGCTGGTGAATGACAATATCAGTGGGGCATTTGCCTGGCTTTGAGTTATCTTTGGGACTTGAGAATCATGCAGCAGAGAGCAGTCTTTGGGGGAGACCACTATGAAATCGCTACCACCTCCGCCCTCCACTTGTTAAACAGAATAAAATCAGAAAATCCTGTAGCCAAGCCTCTTCTGAGATTTACCTCATGTAAACAGACATTACAGCTCCCCAGGTGATTTAGCAGGGCTGGCATAAGCAGGTCATTAGGAAAGTTTTGAGACACACGAAAATCAAGGAACATAAAATTCACACAGACAGAAACAAACGAAGCCCTCCCAGCAACATAAATGAGCTGGGCAAGTTGAAACTTGGATGGGCGAACCATAGAGGACACTCCCGAGTGTGTTTCTTGGAAATGAAATAATGGACTGCAACACAGGCTATCCCAAAACTTTCGTAGGGACCCACCTCCTTGGTTATTAGAAAATGATGCCCTTGGCAGAAGCCGGGACCCAGGTCCCCTTTGGCCAATTCTGGGCAGGAAGGAATAATATTGAGAGCATCTATTCCAATTGCCATCCCAGAAAATTCACAAATGTCTACTTGATCAAATCTAAAGACTCCACAAATTCGGTGCCTTTGGAGAACGTTTTCAGGTCATATCTAGTTGGGGAGCAGCTCGCTTCTCTTCACGAAGCACAAATCCATGCCCTGCCCGCCACTGCAGCATCGATCAGACCACAGAGGAACAGAAAGCTAAATCCAGGATTTTGCAGAGCTTTGGTTGTGGTTAAACAATTATATTTGATAGTTAGAAATAATAAATGTATTTCTACTCAAAATGTTGCAACTGAACTTTGGGCAATTGCAAGAAGAAATGCAGAAAATTCTGTGCAATTAAATGTTAAACCCATGAAGAAAGAAATCTATCTGCAGAGTCTGGGGCATAAATAGTGTGATTATGGCAGAGTAGGCATGTCAGGCCCTGGATAAAAAACCAAAACAGAAATATATTTTTCGTCACATCTGGAAGAGAGTTTTACCAGCTCTTTAGGATACAGGAATGAGAACTACATCCAGAGTAACAGAATTTTTGTTATATATTATTGCTGTTTTTCTTCTGCTAACTACATGGTAAAGTTCATAAATATAGATTTGCTAATCATCAATTAACTACTTTATTTTCTTAATATAATTCCAGCTAAAAGATCCCTTCAGGTATCATTGTAAGATTTCTCAACAAAGATAAAACTTTGCTGAATCTTGCAATCATGATTCTGATATGTAGACAAAAAAATCTAGGTAAGCAGCAAACATGCTTATCCTATCTCTGTGTCTTACAAACAACAAATACAATAAATAAAAGGATGTGTTTCCCAGTCCAGTGTTCTGTGGATTTCCTCTAGTCATCGTAATTATTTCAGGAGACGTAATATCATGGTCAGGAAGTAGAACTTTCCTTAATACAAAACTACCAGGGCTGGACCTGGGTTGATTTACTACCTCAGCCTCATAAACGTGCTCCACACCACCTGAGCTCAGGGGCCCTACAGAACTGCCCCCCAAAGATCTCATGCCCACAGTTTCCGCCTCTTGTTCTGAACGTCATAGCTTTTTACAAAGACACTTCTTGCCAGTGTGAGTTATTCAAATTCTGCCCAATAAAGATAGTTCTACTCTTGTAAAAGAATAATAAGAAAAAAACATGTGTCATACTGATGGCCTCAGTCTCATTTCATGTTCCACAAAACTCCATTGTGACTTCGTCAAATTACTGCTCTTCCCTGGTTCTAAATTTAATGACTTGTAAAACAAAGATTTGGTCCAGAAGATGATCTGCAAGTTGTACATTTCCCAGGAACATGAAAGAATGGCACCATTCTCTGAAAAAATGCATCCATTTAACAACTGAGCAAAATAAGATCCAAATCACTGACTATATTAGCTGCTGTCCAGTACGTGGGGCAGCAGAAACTCTCATTCATTGCTGGTGGAAATGCAAAATGGAAGACATTTTGCCAATTTCTTAAAAAACTGTTGTATTCTTAACAAACAATCACACTCCAAGATACTTACCTGACAGATCTGAAAACGGTGTCAACACAAAACCCTGCACATGAATATTTACAGCAGCTCTTCTATAACTGTCGAAAACAAGGCGTCCCTTCGGTAAGCAAAGGAATAAACAAACTTTGCTACATCCATACAGTGGGATATTATTCAGTGATAAAAAGGAATGAGCTATGAAGACACAAAAAAATACGAGTGATACTTAAATTCACGAAAGTAGTCAGCCAAAAAAAATCTCTATAATGTATAATCCCAAGTACACAACAGTGTGGAAAAGGACAACTGTGGGGCTCTGAAGCAGCTCAGTGTTTCCAGTGAATTCATGTGCAGGATGAGTGAGTTGGGTTGGATAGGAGTTTAGGAGTTCGAGAATGGGAAGGCTATTTTGTAGGATACTGTAACCGTGTATAAATAACACCATGCATCTGTCAAAGCCTCTGGTACATCACAGCAAAAAGTATGGCTGAAAATGCTTTAAAAATCATCTAGGAGGTCAGAGAATCCTAAAAGTTAATACAGAGGTAATAAAAGAATCTCAATATTTTAAATACATGGTGTCTATAAAGTTCATGTGCAATTTAAATTAGTTGTCTATTTTAAATCACACACAAACTTTATGGACACCCTGTATGTAAAACAACCTCATTGAATGGGATGAGGATTATAGCATAATCTAAACATCTTTGCAAATGAATAGAGTCTATAAGTCTAAAGATGGAGACTATTCGTACTGTAGTTGATAAAGTAGTTTCCTGCAAGGGTGTGGGTTAACAGTTCTGAAACCTCTACAAATGGCTACTGAAATAACATCCAATTAAGTAAATGAATGGTGGACAGCAAATGCCATTTTCTCACTATTGGGCTGAGAGAATAGAGATCAGCTAAGAAAGGGGGCGAGAGTCGGAAACATCAGTGCAAACTCTCGTTTAGCTTAATCTTGGCACTGATGGTCTCATCGAGAAACGCTTACGGACATGGTTTGTATACCAGGAAGCAGACATAAACACTTGCTCGTTTTTTCATCTAAGCAGCCTAGAAGCAAGATACTCCAGTTGTAAGAAGCACACCTAGAGCCCAGTTCGTGCTTCCTAATACCATTCTCTAATAAAAGGAACTTGTAGAAAAGGCTGATTTTAAAACTTGAGCATGTCATATACAAGATTAGCATGGAACACCTTGCAATTACAGAAAGTAATAAAGTGCTCAGAATAAAACAAAACAAAAGTTCATATTGATGCCAAAAGGATACAGGAGGCAACTGAAAAAGTTCCCATTTGCCAAATCTGGAGCAACTTGAACATGAAAATAAGTAAAGCACCATTAGATTCTAACTCAAAGTATAAAATAAAAATATCCATGAGTATACACTGATATCAATGATTTAATAAGTAAAAAGGAGAAGAAATAAGTCTCCTTTGCAGAAGAATTCCAAATACAATAGAACCTCTATAAATTGACCACCCATAGGACTGTAACAAATTGGCCATCTGTACTGATACACACGTGGTGTCTTTCTGTCCTATGAAAATCAGGTCAACTTGAGGAGGTGATCAATGTAGGGAGGTGGTCAGCTATAGAGGTTCTTCTGTAACTTGTGGATACTCCATTCTCAAGCAAGGGAAGTGCAATATGTCACTATTTAAGTGTGGGCTGTACACAGAGATTTTCCTCCAGGAGCACAATATGGAAAGAAAGAAAACACTACCTCAAGCCAGGAGATCAAGGCTGACATCAACAATGATAAATCACATTGATAATATGTACCTTGATAGCATGAAATGAGAATGACATTTTACCTCCGTAATCATAATTTCCAAAACACCTTATCCAGTCTAACCATGGAGGGGAACATCAGACAAATCCTAACTGAGGGACATTCTACAAAATACCCGACTTAGTCCATTTCGGCTGCCATGAAAGAATATCTAAGAATGAATAACTATTCATTTCTAGTGAATACAAGTTTATTGGCTCGTGGTTCTGGAGCCAGGAAGTCCAAGCACAATGGGCTGGCATCTGGTGACACCCTACAGTTGGAGACACCCTACAGTCCTATGGGTGGTCAATTTACAGAGGTTCTATTGTATTTGGAATTCTTCTGCATAGGAGATTTATTTGTTCTCCTTCTTTATACTTATTAAATCATTGATATCAGTGTGACCTCATGGATATTTTATTTTATGTGCAGGAGAGGGCAAGAGGGAGCAAGCGGCACCAATCCCGCTCGTAAGAGTGTGGCCCTCGCGGGCTAATCACCCCTTCAAGGTTCCAGCTCTTAATACTGTTACAATAGCAATTAAATTTCAACATGAGTTTGGGGGGGCAAACATGCAAGCCAGAACAATATCTGACTAGTGTACCTCCAAACTGCTGGAGTCCCCCAAACTGGAAAAGTCTGAAAAATTGTCACAACCAAGAAGAGACGTGACTACTAAATGTAATACAGTCTAAATGGGAGTGTAACATTAAGCAAAACCCCAAAAAATCTGAATAAACTAGGGAGTTTACTGAATAATAATGCATTAATATTAGTTCATTAATTGTGAAAAATATGCCATACTAGTGTACGATTTATTAATAAGGGTGAGGCATATGGGAAGACTGAATTATCTTCAATGTAATTCTATAAATATAAAACTGTCGTACAATAAAACGCTAATTTGAAACATTATTCATGCTACATTGCACAAATGCTGCTTTTGCATTGCTGGGCTGAACTTTGTGGGAAACAATGAGTACAACGAAGCTCACCTATTCCCTCCAGGAGCTTCTAGTCTAACTTGAAGCAGTGACATTCAGCAAGTAAGTCCACAAATAGAAGGAGTGCTCTCCTGTGGAGGAGTCATGAAGTCTAATGGCTGCAAAGCCTGAAGCAACGTCCTGTCACTGATCTGTGCAGAAAACCATCAGATCCTTTACTCTGGGCCTTACAGCCACACGCTGCCTGTTAACCCACACAGCAAACATTTTCTGTTGACCACAAGGGGACTCTATGGAAGGTGGTGATGGGTAGGATATGAGTAGATTTCATTAGAATCAGAAGACCCAAGATCAAAATTCGTGTTCATTAGACACATCCATTATCTAAGCTACAATGCCTTCACCAGTAAAATTAGATCACGACATCTGCTGTGCAGAGTTGGTCTCTGCAGAGATTAAATGTGATGTGTAAACGGCCGAGCATATTTAATATGCACTTTCTGGGGCTCAGCAGGACTGCTCGCACGTCTGTTCATTTATTCCAGAACACCGAGCTGTCCTCCCCTTTCTCAGGGAGCTCACAGACTGCATGGTCTCCCCGTCTCCCTCTCTAGATGCCTCTCTCTCCTGAGAAGCTCCTGTCTCTCCACACCTGACGTCCTTATCAGTAGAATCAGTGCAATGACGCCATAACCCAGCAGAACTGCCGAAGACAGAAAAAATTGTGTTTCCAGGTGCTTTGCTTTCACACACGGAAACTCAGTTTGTCTTGCAGAGGGCGAAAGGAAGCTTCCTCCAATCTATTTCTGGAATCAAGGAATATGCTATGGAGAAAAAAGAAACTAGAGTACATTTGAATTTAAAATTTAGGAAACGCTATCACCATTTGTATGCCACTAATTCAGAATTTTTGACAATTCAGACAGAATTCATGGGGGTTCTGTTGAGTAAAAATAAAAGCCAGCAGCTCTGGCAGCATATTTAGTAATATGTTCTATTCACATTAGCTGACTTCATAGAAACAAATCCATGTTAAATTATATTAAATATACAAGAGCACGCTTTTATTAGGCTTTTTAAAATGTGTTATTTAATTTAGCCCCAATCGTTCTGGATGTAAGAAGCTGTATTATATTAGCATTACCAGGCCTGCTGTATTGCACCTGACCATGCGGACAAACCAGTATGTGTCAAATAATGCCGAAGTCAAAGGTTTTTGTTAGGATAGCAAGAAAAGGAGAAAGCAATGCTTAGAACTTCAAATAACAGCCTATCTTTGGGTAAACGGTCATCAGCAAATCATAAAGACGTATTTAAATCCAAACGTCAAACATGAACATTGTCAGGTTGTCAGGAAGTTAACATTGCCTGGTACATCTTAATTTTCATCTAATTCGGGTGAAGAGGTCTAGTTCTAGTTAAAGAAATGGATATCTTCACATCTTCACCAGCCCTTTGGCAAAGACAGAATTAAACATTATCTGTGTCTCTCCCTGCTCCCCATCCTAAAATCTGACCGAGTTAGCGGCTAAGTTTGACATTTATAAATTTGCATATGTATCCATATAAATAGTTTTCTATTATAATGATAGTTTTCTATAATGATGGTATATCCAGAGAGAAGATATTGGTATCAAACACTAAAAAGACTACAAAAAAGATTCCTATGGAAATATATGCTTTATCTCATTCATAATTTCATAAGTACATGTATATATTTTATTCTACTACAGTATTATTTTAAGTACATCTTTATTTCTCTTCCAATTTTAGCTTTAATTTTATTTGAAATTTTTTCTTGTAGCATTTCCGCAACTGTTGTGGAAAAAGTTTAAGTAAGAAAATGCTGCAAATGTACCTTCTGTAGGGAACTGAGACCAAACTCTCGATTAGCTTTGTGTTCACTATTTTCATTAATTATCTGTCTTTCATTGTCTCCAATGCCTTACCATAACAACAGTCTTTAGTCTGTTTTATAGATAATTAAATGATTTCAGAGACGCCAAGGGTCTGAATTGAAGTCATACAGCAAAAAGTGATGGCTCAGGGCAAGCTGCCGGCGTCCTGGCTGTAAAATCCGAATTACCTGCAACACAGCGGGGCAGCTGCAGGGGAAGTGGTGCACCAAAAGAACCTTTTAAATCTAATGCTTATAAATATAAATAGATTTGTGAGATTAGAGTACTAAATTTTACAATATCAGAGGAAAATAACATTACTGAAGAAGCTGTTTAATTAATCAATTGTGACAACAAATTACACCAGACAGAGAAAGGAGTTGAGCCTTCAACATTAATTAACCCGAGGGAGCTTCACTATGTGGGATGAAGTGTTTGGGGACCACCCGGGGAATTCCAAAGAACTGAAATGTTTCATATGAATGAAACATTCATTTCATATGAATGAAACGTAACATGGTTCACAAACAGATCTCCCCTTCCAGCTACTCGTGTATCAGTTGGGATTATTTGCTGGAAGTGGCTTAAGTAAAACATGGAGATTTATTACAAGGCCACAGTCCTGCATCAGAACCAGGATCATGTGTCTGGGGCGTATGATACTCCAAGTTCCTGTTTTTCGGCATTCTTTGCATGGAAGCTTTCTAAGGAAAAGGAAAAAGGCTGGAGTAAAGAAGAGCTACTTCCAAGAAGGACTCAGTGGGTAGAAACATCTGAACAGATCTGTTGCTGAAGACACAGAGAGGCTGTCTAAAAATTCCCACTTACGTGGGAAGACTCAGGCAGGGATGGGGGCTGGCAGATCTCTGTCGTTTTATAAACGAGGGCACATGATCCAGCCAATTCTAGACATTGTGATAATGTGATTTCATTTATAACAATAGAATTCGTGAGGCCTCAGGGCTACATGTACACAAGGAATGTGACACAGAAGAGAGAGGGGGGTTCTCCACATGCCAGTGAAGGGTGCAACGTGGGATTTCTGTGCCCAAACTGCCCACATCAGTACCGAGGGACACAGACGGCAGGAGGGCAGAGGGGGCCCAGGCGAGCCCTGGGTAGCAGCACCTGCTTCTCTGGACTGGGACACTTAGCCGCAGACATTACCCTGGGTGGCAAAGCTAGATTGGAAGGAAGTAAAATGATAGTGTTTGGGGAGTGAGTGTTCCGGTGAAATACTCTCAGGATAACTCAGAAGTAATCAGTAAAGATTTTAAAGGTGTCTGGGGTGAATCAGGCAAAGCCAAAGGAATATCCTATTTGTACCGCCATCCGAACCCTGTTATTTTACCTCCTACATAATGTGGCTTGGGAAGCATGTTGTATGTATGACTAGAAACAGGTGAATCTCTCTCTGTCTGGAGACCTGTGGAGTTCAGCGAGTCTTGCCTGTGCCCTGCTCTCCGATGGCACTCAGCAGCGGGGAAGCTCCTCCGTGCATCTGGTGCCCTTGCTGGACACCTTCCCACACAATGCAGGACTTCAATAACCCTTTGCTTGTTCTCACTAAGCTGCTGATGCCTCTCGTAGAGGGACCCTTTCCATGTATTTGCTATTCTGAGTAAAGGCTTCTGCCCATGATATTAGCGAAGATGCTGGGAAGGTAGCATAGGAAATAAAGCAACAAAGGTCTTTTGAAGCCAAGAACACATCAATGGCATTCACTTAAAAAGACATGTCTCATGTTACACAGTACTTACATTCCCCAAAAGTGAACACATTGTAATGAGTTGTATAAAAAGGCAGATGGTATTTAAACGTTGATCATTTTTTAAAGCCTGGAGTGTATTCATTTCAAAGGAAAGAATCGCCTCTATGAACTCTGTGTAGATTTGCCTCCTTAGTAGGTTTGCAGAAAGGGGATATCAAGGAGAGTCAAGTCAGACAAAGAATCAATGTGTCGATGTTTAACTGCTGTGTGACCTTAAACAAGCTTCTTAGATTTGTTGAGCTCAGTCTTCTCATCTGTGAAATAGGGCTGCTGCTGATTTCAGTGTACCGCGAGGAACCATGGAAAGAACTCGTACAGTTCACAGACAGATGCGTGATACAGACAGATACCAAGAGGCAGAGATGGCCTGTTTCAAATTTCTTTCTATATTTTTTAGTGCCTTCTCATAACACTATGTCTTTGGTCCTTTTTATAAGTAATGAAATTATTTCAGAGACACCGAAGTTACACAGCAAAAAGTGATGGGCCCAGCACCCTCCTGCAGGCCTCCCCTGGGGAGCCGGCCCGTCTGCCGCGCAGCAAAGACACAGGTGCATGAGCGTGTTGTGGGTGAGCACACCCTCACCGCTCTTCTTCCCTTCTGTATATGTATACAAAGCACCCATATTTCTTTGTTTCTGAAGAAAATAGCATGTCTTTAATTTTTAAAGTATATGTAAAGGAATAAAAGTTAATAAAAACTATGCAACGCAAGCAGGTAAGCCATCACAGACTGCAATGGCCCGGATAAGAACCAGGTTAAAATACCGCCTTTCACCTATTTTCTAATTTTACTGAAATTGACTTAAAGTTCGACAGCTTCATCTCAGTTCTTTTTTTTTAGAGACAGAGTCTCACTTTATCACCCTCAGTAGAGTGCCATTGCGTCACAGCTCACAGCAACCTCCAACTCCTGGGCTTAGGCGATTCTCTTGCCTCAGCCTCTTGAGTAACTGGGACTACAGGCACCCCCCACAACGCCCGGCTATTTTTCTGTTTTTTGCAGTTTGGCCGAGGCCAGGTTTGAACCTGCCACCTTTGGTATATGGGGCTGGTGCCCTACTCAATGAGCCACAGGCGCCGCCCTTCATCTCAGTTCTAAATGAATAAATAAATGAATGAGATACACCTTTTCCATATTCAGTCCCTTCATTTCTATGAAAACCCAATCAAGTGAGCAGTCCTGCCAAGGGCACAGAACTATGCTGAGAGCACCAGGTGAGATCTTACTGATTTTCCCCCATTGAAATGACACACCCACCTCCCTAAAAGATCTTATTTTTTGTAATTGTATTAATCTTTTAAATGTTGAAAACCATTTGCTCAGAAAAACAATGAATGTCCAGAGTCAATTTCAGATCCCTTTTCTTCTTTTACAGTACGCATCATCACATAGATGCCGTGACCATTAGTTGGTGTTTAAAGTTCAATGTTTGTATATTGCAAGTTGCAAAATGCGCTTCAAATCTACTCAAAAGCAATGTGCTCCTATTGCAAGGTTTTTCCCAAGAGAAAATTAGAATACATTTTGTATGGTAAAATCACTGATTTGCATTCTGCGACCTTAGCTGATTTCTACACGAATGTGGAAGAATTATAGGAAATCATTTTCTGGAATACGTTCACCATTAAGTTTCCTAAAAGATTGCTGTTTGAGTGCTTAAGGAGGCCAAAACACTAATTGGAATTATATGTTCCTCAATGTTGGGAACTCTGTGTCAAACAAATCTGTCAGAGTTTTTACCTCCACATAGGACATTAGTTCTTAGTTTTAGATTCTCATTAAACCCAGTAAAGCAGGTGTCTGCATAATTGGAAATTTCATTGATACACTTGCTCTGCATATAGCAGCAAAAATCATATTGCTCCTTATTATTGGTAATGCTTAAAAGTAGAATCTTGAAAGCATTTTAATAACCAGATTTTTAAAAGTTCTTTAATTATATGGCAACTCAAATGGTCCAATTCTGTTCTTCCAAATGTAGTTTCCAAAGGGGGGATAAACACTCTTTACCTAATCTTAGCTGAGCACCAAGTGCATTGCTGATTGTGAGTGCTTCAACTTGGATGGCAGGACTGTAGACTCAGACATGACCAGAGCTGGACTTACTCATTCCAAGGTGAGCAAATTAAAGTCAAGAGCTCTCTCTCTCTCTCAGAGCATCAAAGTCTGATACACCCAGCTTTGTGAACAGTCTCAACTCAGAGAGATACAAACAGTAAAAGCTTCGGATTTTTCACCGATAACTGATTTCCCTGTGCTCTGTGGAATACTCATAGCATTTCCCAGGCTGGGAAGGGTCTCTCTCATGGTGTCATTCTGGTTCCATAACTTTGTAGTCATTTTCAGTAGTTAAAATAGTAACGTTTTGGATCTTTACTCATGTCTGAGAGTGTGCTGCTTATTAGGCTTCAGTCTTAAATTTGGCCTAAAGCCCTCTTCACCCTAGCACAAGCTAAACTCAGGACTCTAGAAGTTTGAAAGGAGAGTGAGGAGAAAGAATACCTCTCTCCTCTTTATTCAGCTCCACTCTGCTGTCTTTCCTCTGATTTTGAGGTGGGAAGAAAAGGCAGCTGTCTCCTCTTCCATGCCTGCCAGTGCTGAGCATCCCATCCCTTTCCCAGGGGCGACCCCTCCTCTCCTCCCTAACTGGGCACTGCTGACATCCACAATCCTTGGACCTCTCCTTTTTTCTCTTTACATTCAATTCCTTGGTGATCTTATCCAGTCTGGTGGATTTTAATAACATTTATATGCTAAAAACCCCAAATATCCAACTGTCTAATCATCATCTATAATTGGACATCCAATGCACATCTCCTTCCTAACGTGCCCACAAAGCCTTCTCCACCTGCAGTCTTTCCCATCTCAGCTAATGGCAACTCCATCTTTCTCATTGCTCAAGCCAAATTTGGAGTCACTTTTTTATTCCTTTCTTCCTCTTATACCCCAAATCCAACCTTCCCACAAATTCAATCATTTCTACCTTCAAACTTGTAGCCAGAATCCAAACTCTTCTGCCCATCCACTATGGCCACCCTCATCTCCACCATCACTAGCCCTAGCTCATATTATTGTAATCCAAGGACTTTCTTGACACAGCAACCAGGGCGATCTTATTAAAACAGATCATTTTGCACCTCTGCTCAAAATCCTGTAAAGGCTGCCTCTGTCATCCAGAACAAGATCTGGAGGCTTCATGATAGCCTCCGTGCCTTACGGGAGCGTGTGTTTGGCCTCGTCCCATGCTACATTGCCCCTTGCTCACAGCTAATCTGCAACAAACACTTCAGGCACAAACTTTTCAACTGTGCCTGATATAATTTACATACAATGAAATGTGCCTCCCTCCCTCCCTTCCTTCCTTCCTTTCTTATTTTAAGAAAGAATCTCACTTTGTCACCCTGGGTAGAGTGCCATGGCATCATCATAGCTCACAGCAAACTCAGAATGTTGGGCTCAAGAGATCCTCTTGCCTCAGCCTCCCCAGTAGCTGATTTCCCTTTGGTGGAAGGGAAGAAAAGGTGGATTTTAGATAGTCTCACTCTGTTTTCCCAGACCCAGCTCACAGTAACCTCAATCTCCTGGGTTCAAGTGATCGTCCTGCCTCAGCCTCTCAAGGAGCTGGGACCACAGGCATCTACCACCAAGCCAGGCTAGTTTTTCTGTTTTTAGTAGAGATGGGGTCTCACTCTTGCTTAGGCTGGTCTCCAATTCCTGAGCTCAGGCAATCCACCCACCTTGGCCTTTCACAGTGAGACTACAGACACCTGCCATGATGCCTCGCTAGCTTTCTATTTTTAGTAGAGATGGGATCTCGCTCTTGCTCAAGCTGGTCTTGAACACCCCGCCCCCCGCCCCCAAGCTCAAGCAATCCATCCACCTCAGCCTCCTAGAGGTGCTGGGACAACAGGCATGAACCACTGGGCCCTGCTGCAAATCTTAACTATTCAGTTCACGGAGTTTTGGCACCTGGGTACACCCATGTAACCACCAGTCAGCTCCCACCCTACTCACAGGCAGTCACTGTTTTAACCTCTGTCACCATAGATTAGCTTTGCTTGTTCTAGACTTAATACAAACGGAATCAAATAGTTAAATTCTTTAATGCCTGGCCTCTTTGACTTAACATAAGATTATTTTAAAGATTCATTCATGTTGTAGAATGCGTTCATTTTCCTCTAACTGATGAGTAGAATTCCATGGTATAAATACATCACAGGTCATTTGTCATTCTCCTCTTGATGGGTGTCGGTGAATGTTTTCTATTTGGGGCTGACATAACAAGGCCACTGTGAGCATGAGTGTACAGGTCTCTGTGTGCACCTGGTTTTCCTTTCTCTTGGGTAAACATCCAGGAGTGGGATCACTGGGTCATAGGCTAAAAGCATGCTTAACTTTATGAAGAAACTCTTGCCTCTGGCCTCTGCATTTGCTGTTCCCTTTAACTGGACAGCTCTTACAATAAGTATCTCCCAGCTCCCTCTTTTACTTCCTAAAGTCTTTGCCAAAAGTCACCTTCTCAATGAGCTCTAGGCACCCTATCCCACTGCGTCCTCCACCCAACCCTAGCACTCTCACTATCCCCAAGTGCTTCCTGTGCACCCTTCACCCTTTCACATGCTAGATAATGGCTTATTTATTATATTTAATGGCTATTTCTCCCACCAGAATGAATGCAAGCTTTTTCTGGTCTGTTATTAATGTGTCACCATTGAGCAAAACGGTGCCTGAGACTTTAGTAGACGCTGATAAATGATTGTCGGAAGGAAAAGAAGGAAAAGAGGGAAAGAGGAAGGAAGGAAGGAAGGAAGGAAGGAAGGAAGGAAGGAAGGAAGGAAGGAAGGAAGGAAGGAAAGGGAGGGAGAGAAGGAGGGAGGGAAGAAATAGGAAGGAAAGGAGTCAAGACGGCAGCTTCTGAGGCTTCTCCCCAGGGCCAGGCCATCTCTGCTCGGTGTAACGTCTCCCGTCTCCTGAGCTGCGAGTCTCACCAGTTGTGTCCAGTGAATCACAGTGCTCACTCTCGCCCCACTTGCACTACCTGTAGACTTCCCAGCCTGTTTCTCGTCTGCACGTGTATGGTGGCCTCTAGTGCAAAAGCCTCTACGTGTTGAGATGGAGTTGGTGAAATGTCTCACCCGTCAGGAGTTGATCTGTTGGTTTCTGCTTTGGTGTATCTAGATGTGTCTCTATGGTATCCCTCCTCCCTCCCCCACAGCACATGACCATCAGATAGCGGGGTGGGGGTTCAAGCTTCCTCCCCCTCCCCCATAGCACATGACCATCAGATAGCAGGGTGGAGGGGTTCAAGCTCCCTCCCCCTCCCCCTCCCCCATAGCACATGACCATCCAATAGCGAGGTGGGGGGTTCAAGCTTCCTCCCCCTCCCCCATAGCACATAACCATCAGATAGCAGGGGTGGGGGGTTCAAGCTTCCTCCCCATCTCCCACAAGCATCACCAAACTCCAGCCCTCCTCCATTTTCTCAGACCTCACAGACACTCAAATAGCTTTATAGTCTTATTTCCACTGTTCTGGAAATATGCTCCATTTCCAGAATTCCTCCAGGTGAACAGACTTCATGGCATGTGTTTCTCTTCAAAACATCAAGTACATAGAAGAAGCTATTATATGCTATACTACCTGGCAGAAAATTCTAGAATGATCCATTTCTTTTGCCCTCTCAATACAAGCTCTCACAAATAGAACAACAGAACTAGGATTGCCATTTGTTGTTTAAGTCCTCTGTTTTTGAGAAAATCAGAAATAAGCGATGGGCATGTATGGGGCTGGCAGAGTTTTGAGAACTCTCGGCTCTTTCCACTTAATTTTTCTATGAACCTAAAACTGCTCTAAAAAATAAAGCTCTCCAGGCACGGTGGCTCGTGCTTGTAATCCTTGCACTCTGAAAGGCCAAGGTGGGTGGATTGCTGAGCTCAGGAATTGGAGACCAGCCTAAGCAAGAGTGAGACCCTATCTCTACTAAAAAGAGAAAAACTAGCCTGACTTGGTGGCAGACGCCTGTGGTCCCAGCTACTCGAGGGTCACTCGAACCCAGGAGTTTGAGGTTACTGTGAGCTTGGCCTGGGAAAACAGAGTGAGACCGTCTAAAAAAAATAAATAAGTAAAGTTTATTAACTTTCTAAAAAGAAGTAATATCTCTATCTACAGATAACAGGGAAGTCTTGTAAAAATCACTGCTCATTCAATTCCCTCCCGGTTCACTATGGCCAATGTGAACTCACTCAGAATCTAAGTGAATTCCCTCATCAAGTAAGTTAATATTTATTACTACGACAGCTTAACAATGTTTCTCTTGGTAATCTTAAAGTGACTATCAGTGCCTGTTTTGGTATAAGCAAGAAAATGCTCTCAAAGTATTTACGCTGAGGGTAGGTAATGCGGGAAGCTGATTCCACAGAAGAGGAAGGAGCTGAAAAGGCAAACGAAATGATGAGAGAAATCAGTAGCAACACCAGGAAACCACTTCTACCCCTAGGCTGGGCAGCTAAAGAGAAGGGGTGAAGTTTACAGAGTCCCGGCGTCAGGGTCCCTTGGCAGGAGCCAGCTTCATGGCAGGCCTGTCCGACGGGAGCTAGTGCCATGGAAAACGTATAGCCTGGCCAGGAAAGGTGGGGATGGAAACCCCCCGATGTGTCTGTTTCTCAGTCTCCTCGCGGAGCACCGTCTGAGCACACACAGTCAGAAGGCTGCTGACACGTTTCCTTGGGAGACAACCTTTAAAGGGCGAGCCCTTCCAAAAGGGGCAGGTACAGAATGGACCCGAGGACAGCAGTTGGCACCGAGCCAAAGCTAGAGCAAACGCATGCAGCAGAATCTGGAAAAGATGCAAAAATTTATATCAGAGACTGTCCCTGTGTGGTGCTATTTTACATTTCAAAATGCACGCGTGTAATATTAACATAAGGAAGAATAAGTGACTTATGCTCCTCTTATTGCAGAAAGAAAGGAAGGAAGACTACTTAATGGTAAGATGTTATTCAAATAGCCCGATACTCAAGCATAGCCTGAAAAAGGAAATCTTGTTAGATTCCATCCCACCAAAATACTATTCTGTTGGCCTATTAGGACACAAAGGTGGGTGGCAATAAAGTGAAGAAAGAAGGGTTGAAGCTTCCATGTTATTTCTGGCTATTCCAGTTGCAGCATGGGTGGTGGGGGGAGACTAAGACTAGTAGTTCAGATCTTATCTTAATGTTAATCTTGATAGTTTGTCTAATTTTAGAGAAATGAAACCAGTAAATGAAATTGGAAGGTAAAGTTTCTTTTTCTTCTCTTTGACATCATGAAGTTATTTTAACAACAACAACAAAAGATACAGTTTGAAACATGGCTGTGCTCCCTGAAGTTCAAGGTGGCATGTGCTTCTGAAGCCTGTAATTTACTAGGCATGGTGCTGTGAAGAGACTGACCTAGGCCCTTACTGCATAAGGATCATATAGGATCGTGGTAACTTTGGGGCAGGAGAGTGCCAGCACTCTGGATTCAAGGCCATAGGTGCAAGCACCACCTGGAGTCCCTTCCTACCCGTGCACCTTGACAACAACTTGACGACGCTGAGCCTCCATCATTTGACATGAAATAATTCTGGCTCCAGGTGCTGCTGCACGGGGTCGTTGTGACGATTTAGCGAAATAAAGTTCAGTGGCCACCACTACACAAATGTTAGGTTCTATTGTCCTCCTTTTCAGTTCAGAGACCCGAGAATAAACTCTGCCTTTTATCTGAGGAAAAAACACCAAACACTAACACTGTGTAGTCCCAAGCAAGCCTAAAATAGCCACTATATAATTAACCCAGTCTTCAGCAAAGAAAACAATTACAGGATTCGAGGAGGAAAACACAGACAATTTTCAATGCCTTCTCAATTGCAGCAGCTGAATGCAGGCCCGTCAAACTCGCTGTGGCACCAGCTGAGTCACTGAATCTTTGCAACCCTAAGTACCCCAGATGTTTAGGGTTCACCTCGTTTGATAAGCCCTTCAACAAGCTAACTGGTGATTTCCTACAGAACAGTGGGCTAAAGTCAGAGGAAGAAATGAGGATCACCTGGCCATTTGTTATCTTGAAATAATTGATGGAAGAGGTGGAGAAAGATTAGTTCTGTAAGGCCGAGCTCCTGGCAGCAGTTTTCCCGTCTAAATGCCTCCCGGGAAGCAGTTTTTCTGACCAACTCGCTCAGTTCTGGTTTTAGTTAAGTTGTTTGTCTTCCCTCTAATTGAGACCCTGAGAATAATCTATTGCAAACCCACTTACGTTTTTTCCCAGAGGAATCTTTTATTTTCCCTTAAACTGACTTCTTCTTTTTCCCCTGAAACTGCCAACATGTTGCTCCCTTAGAGGAATTTGGCACAGAATTCATCGAGCAACAGACATCTGTCAAATACCCACACCACCCTTCCAGGTACCCACGATCCAGCAAGGGACAAAGATCTCTGTCCCCAAGGAGCTTGTATTCAGGTGAGAGAGACAGACGATAAACCAGAAACATAAACGAGAAGCAAATGATGTAGTGTGTCAGAAAGTGATGAGTGTTAAATGGCTTAGAATAATGTCGCGGGCGGCACCTATGGCTCAAAGGAGTAGGGCACCAGCCCCATATGCCGGAGGTGGTAGGTTCAAACCCAGCCCCGGCCAGAAACTGCAAAAATAATAATAATAATAATAATAATAATAATAATAATAATAATAATGTTGCAAGAGCAGGACCAGGAAAGCCCAGTGGGCCCTGGGGAGAGGGTGGAAGTTCTCCCCTGTCCAAAGAGGGAGGTCTCTGTAAACACAAGCAGCCTTCCCCTGAAACAGCGTTTAATGCTGGCAAGTAATGGCCTCGGTCCCTTCCCATTCAAACAAGTAACGGGATTTTTTTTTTTTTTGAGACAGAGCCTCAAGCTGTCACCCTGGATAGAGTGTTGTGGCATCACAGCTCACAGAAACCTCCAACTCCTGGGCTCAAGCAAGTCTCCTGCTTCTGCCTCCCAAGTAGCTGGACTACAGGTGCCCGCCACAATGCCCGACCATTTTTTTTTTGGTTGCAGCTGTCATTGTTGTTTGGCGGGCCCAGGCTGGATTCGAACCGCCAGCTCAGGTGTACGTGGCTGGCGCCTTAGCCCGTTGAGCCACAGGCGCCGAGCCAAGTAGCTGAATTTTATATAGTACTTTGTACTCTTTTCATTTTCAGATCTGATTTCACGGAACTGCAGATTAGGACACCCTGGTTTCTGTATCCATTATATTTCATTAGAACTAATTTAGCTTTTCTATCTGCAAGTCCTCAATCTTCCCTTCACCAATAGAATAATTACCAGCTCGTGGCCTTTGACGTCAGGATGGTGCACCTCACTCGGTGTTTCAGCAACTCAATTCTAGACTTTCATTTGATTCCCTGGACCTCATCTGAACTTCCCTGGGCACAATTCAGTCTTCATAAAGGACATACTGACTCTGGGCAAAATTATGCAGCAAGTGAAGGTGGGGTCGGAGCTGCCCTGCGTCACTGCTGAGGCTCTTGGCCGGCTCATTACGGGCATCCCCATCATCCTCTCTGCACTGCCCGGCACTCGGGTGCCCCTGACCCGCACGTCACAGCTCCTCCGCCCAGAGCTTACATCCAGTGTGGCACTGCCTGGAGGATGTTCCACGCAGCCAAGAAGGAAGTTTTTTATAATAATTAATCCACACATAGTTAATTAATCCAAGAGAATTTGTTTTAAAGTCAGGGGAGATGTTCTGGCTTCATCTTGGCCGGCTTTGTATCTCCAGGGTTCAATACATTTTAATACTTATACACGTTTGATAGGTGAATGAATTAAGGAACAAATGGAAGGGAAATAGTAATATACGAAAACATAATCCTGGCAGAGGAAGGGAGCAGTGTGGATTCTGGGATCGTAGCCCTGGTACCCCTCCTCTACATCCCGTCCTTACGCGGAATTCTAGTCCATAATGTTCTGTTGGTCTATTTGTTATTCAGGGTGAAGGAATATTTGTTGCCCCAGGACTCACTTCCAGACACAGAGGAGCAGGAATTTCCATTCTCCTTCTCAGAAGGGAAACGCGGGGGAGGGACACACAGTGTCTCTGAGCCTCCCTGCCTCCTTTCCAGGGGCTCACGGTACTGGAAAGGAGAGAAGGATCAGGCGGGCTCCGTGGGCCGCGTCTCCCTCCTCTTGGACCTGGTTTGCCCTCAGTTTACCCATATCCTCCACTGCGCCCGTGGGGCAGACTGCAGAGTGGGAGAGCACTGCTCTTCCAGGACCTGGGTGGGCAGATAAGTCTGCCTAACTTAGGAGTAAAGTCTCCGGTGGCCCACTGGAAATACCATTTCTAACCCACATTCTCTAATCAGCCTTACCAACGAACAAAACCAGGTTCCATCTCTGTCAAATTCCTACATCTACTACTGAATCCGCTCTGAATGCGACAGCTAGCACACGGCCTGGTCCATAACGCACATTCATAGGTGGATGACTTTAATGAAATGATATTGTCAGAGCCCTTGTAATGCTTGAATGAAAACAATGAAGAATAAGCGAGATTGGGGTAAGGTTCCTCTAAAGGTCTCATTCCACAACTCAAGGAGTCACTGATTTATTTGGCACTTCAGAGAATATAATCAGGCTAGGGTGAGTGGGAAAACATCTAACACTGGCTCTTTGTTCCCTTGTCCCCGTTTGTGATGAGTGTGCAGGCCCTGAGCTGGGGCAGCTGATATTCCTTTCCTAGAAACTCCCTTCTCAAGGTGTGATCTCTGGTTTCTCCCTGAGCAAGATCCTCTTTGGGAAAAAATGAAAATAAAAAAGGAAGAAATAGAGCACTGTGGTCAAATGTTTGGGCTCTGCAGCTGAACTGATCATGTGCAAATCAGAGCAAAGTCGTGTGCTCATTATGACCGTGGTGAAGTTATGCAAGCTCTCCAGCTCTCCGTGCCCTCGGTACAAAAAAATACAGAGACGTCGTAGAGCAGCCACACAGACTCTATGAAGGGTGTATGTGAAGTATTTAATGTCATAAATAATACTTAGGTGCTCAATCAGTGCTAGCTTTCTTATAAGTTTGATAATTCTGTCCCCTCCTCTTTTAGAAAATTCCAAAGCATGTAAGTACACTCAGAAATCTGGAAAACGCTGCATTAAAAAAACACATTTGCTAGGTGTCAAGTATGAATGTGTTAACACAATAACTAGGAAAATGCTATGAAGGCTACGTTTGATGAAAATATTTCCAATTGTGTGTGGAACCAGCACATCGTACCCCATGATTACATGAATGTACACAGCTATGATTTAATAAAAAAAAAAAGAAAAAAATACATTTAACTTTGTTTAATATGGACCTTCCTAAATGTCTTTCACTGAAAGATCTTTTTATATGAGTTTGAAAATTACTCTTATCATCCCTGAAAAAACTTTGGGTAACACCTACATGGGATTGTAAATTCAGCCGAGGGCCACACAACTCCCTAGTGGCCATAAAACCCTAAAAGAAGGAGTCGCAGTTCAGAACTATCCACCTCCACCCCCACCCCGAGCTGGTGGGTCTCTTCTGCCGTCTACTAGTCGGGCTTCCCTCCGTTATGAGCATTTTCACCACCAGTACTAACCACGGGCCTGTTAATTGAACATGCAAAGTGGCACCCATAGGCAATGATCTCAGCATATATTTTGACTCATCATCTAAATAAATCAGAGATGAAAGCTACATCTAATGGCCGAGAATACATAAATAGCTATTTCTCATCACTTCCAATTACCCTGCAGAGGAATCTGGTCACAGATGAGCTCAGTAAATTCACAATATGTTATTCTCAATAGCCAAGCTGAGCAAAATCACCCAATTTGTTAGAGCATTAATCCTCTAAAAGCATGCTGACCCTAATCGTTTTATGGGTTCACATTGCTTAATGGTAAAGATGAGAGGACCCCTGGAATGCCCAGGTGACCCCTGGAATGCCCAGGCGTGACCTCCAGTGACTCAATAACGTGGGTGCAGGTTGTGCTGCTGAGGTGTTCAACTTGCATTGGTGTGGCTGGTGTTCCGAATTCCCCTCCTCGCTATGTGCCGTTCACTGCATCAGCCTGGGGCAAGTTCTAGTCCTTGGAAAGTGAGGGTTATATCTGATTTATTTTGGAATCTTCAGCGATTGGCATAATATCAGACACGTGGAAGTCACTCAACAAATAATTTGTTAAATGAAAAATCTAATAAGTGATAGTAGGCAGTCACTTTTAGCAAATGCACACATACCATAAGGATGGGGTTCTCCTCGTGTTTGTCAGCCTGAAGGGGGAGGCGAGGGCTCTCTTTGATTCTACCTGAGGAGGAATAGCTCTGAAGTATTGACACCTTCAGAGTACAAGTGGCAGACTAATGTACTAATGGGAAGCACAGGCTCTGCACCATCCATGCTGAAGGGTTTAGGACTTAGACCGCTTGGTATCTGCGTGACTTTGGACAAAATGGCTTTTCTGTGTCTCAGTTACTCAACTGTCAGATAGGGATAATAATCAAGGTCAACATGAGGGGTGAATAAATTATACATACATTTACGTGCCGCCTAACATTTTGTCAAGGATGGACCACATATACGAGAGTGGTTCCATAAGGTTACAATACTGTATTGTTGCTGTACCTTTTTAATGTTCAGGTGTGTTTAGATACATAGACACTTAGTGTCACAGTCGCCTCAGTATTCAGCACAGCAGCCCACTCTACAGGAGTCTCGGGGCAGCAGCTGCACTGCCACACAGCCCAGCCGCGCAGGAGGCTGCACCATGTGGGCCTATGTAAGTACACTCTCTGATGTCAGAGTACTTTCCAAAGTACTCCACTATTTTGTACTCCCGTAACTAACTTATGAGTTCCAGTACCTCTCCATTTGTCAACCTTTATTATTGTCAATCTTTTTAATTTTAGTAATGATAGTTGTTGTGATTTCATATAAGTTCTATAATCAAATGGACAATTATACAAAAAAGTATGCCATGATACAGATTAATTTCTACATCTAATCAGGTAGAATTTTTAACAATATAGAGTCTTCCAATCCATGAACTTAGTATATTTTACTATTTATTTAGGCATTCTTTCATTTCTCTAAAAAAGGTTTTATAGTTTTAAGGTTTTATAGCATACAGTCTTAATACCTTTTGTTAAATTTATCTTTAATTATTTTGTGCCTTTTTTGCTATTCTAAATGCAATCACTTTTTTGTTGCATTTTACAGTGGTATACTGATAGAATATAAAAATGCAATTGTTTGTCTACTACTTTGTGACCTTGCTAAATCTATGTGTTAGTTCTAATAGTTATCTTGTAGATTCCTTGAGATTTTGTATATACATGATCACATTGTATATAAATAAAAACAACTTTACTTCTTCCTTTCTAATTTGTCTATTTGTTTTGGCCTTGCTCCATTTCATAGTCTAGGACCACTGTAACATTGAACAGAAGTGGTAAAAACAGACATCCTTGTTACAATCCCAATCTTACATCGAGTTTTTTACAAGTAAGTAGGATGTTCGCTGTGATATATTTTACAGATGCTCTTCATTAGGTTAACAATTTCTCTTCTATTCCTAGTTTTCTAAGATACCTTACCCTGAATATATGTTGAATTTTCCCCAATGTTTTTTTCTAATTCTAATGATGCTTATGTAGTTTATTTTCTTTATTCTATAGATTTAGAGAACAAAAATGGAATTATTTAATTTTTTAATCTGAATCAACTTTGAATTCCCAAAATAAACCTTACTCATTTATTTTCTATTATCTCTTCAATGTATTGTTGGATTCCATTTGCTTATCACTTGTAGAGTAATTTTGTGTCACTGTGCATGAGAGACATAGGTATATAGTTTTCTCATATTGTGGGAAAAATCATTTGTGGAAAAGACCAGTCAAGGGCAATTCAATACACCACACTCATGTGTACACACACATATACACATGCACAGACACAAATTGGTCTTGTTTTATTATCAAAGTAAGGCTCATGCTGTTGTTTGTTTTTGTCACCTCCAATATTCATTGAAATTGAATCCTCAATGCACCAGTAATAAGAGGTGTGGCCTTTAGGAGGTGATTAACTAGTTCCCTTCTAAGAGGGCTTGACAGATCCAGCCTTGTCCATCAGTAAGTTCAACCATATTAAAAAGAAAAAATTGACCCCTATTTTTGCCTTTCTGCCTTTTTCCATATGAAAATGCAATCAGTTTTCAAGGCACCTTCTTTGAGGCAGACAGACCCTCACAGACAGTCGACCTGTCAATGTCGTGTTCTTGGACTTTCCAGCCTCTAGAACTATAGGAAATAAAGTTCTGTTCTTGAATGACGGTTCAATCATTCTGTTATAGCAGCATAAAAAGGACTAAAAGACAGCTGGCCTCATAAAGTAAGTAAGAGATATTTCCTCTTTTGCTGTTTTCCAAATAAGTTTGTGTGGAATTTGTATTAATTATTCCTTAAACGCTTGATGTCATTCATCAGTGAAGCACTCCAGCAGAGCTATAGCATTCTTTGTAAGAAATATTTTATTTTTGAATAATTTTTAATAGATATAGGGCTATGTAAATGTTTTCTGTCTCTCTCTCCCTCTCTCTCATCAGCCAACCTTATCAATTGTATTGACTTTTTCCAAGGAATCACCTGTGGTTTTATGGATTTTCTTGGTCTACTTTCTATTTAACTACCTTTCCCTCTGTTTAGTTTGAGTTTTATTTGTTCCAAGTATACAATATGCATTTTTCTTAAAATAAAAAATTTAATTTTTTTTTCAAATTCTGATAATACTCTGTCCTGAGTCTACTTTAATATTAGTATAGCCACTCTTTCTTTTGTTTAGGGCTTTTTCTGGGTAATTTTTCATCCTATTCATTTTAAATTAGATTTTAATATTTAAAGTCGATTTCTTGCATGTGTCACAGAGTTGAGAATTGCCTTTTTTATCAAATTTGACAAACTTTGACTTTCACTTACAGACTTTAGGCCATTAACATTTCATGAACTATAGATATTGCTGGGTTTAAATTTATGTTCTTGCTGATGTTCTTGCTTTATGTTATTTATGCCTATCTGAATAAGCCTTTTTATTCTATTTCCGAAGAATATTTTTCTTAATATAAAATTCTAGGTGAGCAAGTCTTTTTATTTTTCTTTCAGCACTTTTCATCTACTGTCCTAGTATGTATTGGCTTGTATTATTTCTGACAAGAAGTCTGATTCATTTTTATCTTTTTTCCCTTTTACACAGTATAGTATTCTCTTTTCCTATGGCTGTTTTTAAGATCTTTATTATTGATTTTTCAAAAATATTATTAAGATATAGCTTGGTGGACTTTTTCATTTTGTTATACTGTTTGTACGTCTGTTAATTTTATAATTGTATGTTTTTTTAAATCAAATTTGGATGTTTTTCTTCCCTTACTGCTACCAATAGTTTGTCATTTATCCCAAAGACACAAGAAAAGAATGAGAACAAGTGGTTTGAGGACAAGAAAATAGAAGTTTATTGATTTTCTGGTAAATGAGAAGGTTGTCAGACTCGCATCTTAAAGTACCAATGTCCTCCTTCTGAGCAGGATTACAGAGCTTTTAAAGGGGAGTTCTTAAGCTATTGTTTATATTGACAGTTCTGATCCATCCCATTTTTCACTAAGACAATTTCACGACCTCCACTAGACAATGGCCTTGGGCCATCTCCTGTTGTACAAAGAACAAAATTCCCCCAGAGTGGGAGAAGTTTTAAAGAAACAGAAAACCCATATTCCCTTTTTTAGATCATTCTCCTGTTACATTGTTTAATCAAATACTTTTCTATCTCTTTCCTTTTTTCATGGGTTTCAATTATATACATGTGTATGTAGAAAACTTGAATTTACTGCTGAGACTCCATTTATTTTACTTGTTTTCTCTTTCTCTGCTTCTATTTGAATAGTTTCTATTGATACATCTTTAATAATTTATCTTTTATTCTACAGTGTCTAATCTGCTATGTCCACCTGACAATATTTTGACTAAAGATGTCAATTTTTTTATCTCTAGAAGTTTCATGTATTTTTTCTTATTTCTTTCCTCTTGAACTTCACAATTCTTAACAATCTTTAAGCACATTTGTTACAATAATTTTAACAAATACTTAAAGCCATTGTATATTAGTCCCATTGTCATTTGTAAGTTGGTTCCTATTGACTTTTTTTGTGGGTGTTATTATGGGTCACATTTTTTTGCTTCTTCACATGTCCAGAATTTTTTATTGGATACTAGGACTTGTAATTGTTATACTGTTCAGTGTCTAAATTTTGTGACATTCCATTAAAGAGTCCTTAAGTTTCTTCTGGATCATCTTGATCTTTTTGAGGTTTACCTTTAAGCTTTTAGGAAAGTCTAGAGTGACTTTTATGCTAAGTCCAGTTCTGCTACTAAAGTGTGAATCTTCTGAGGTCTCTAATGTTTAATGAAGTTTCACCAATTAGGCCAGCTGCATCTCAAATAGATTTCAGTCAAGCATGATTTTATTTTACAGCTCACAGTAGTGCCTTGGTTGGCCTTGAGGAGTTTTTACCTCCACACATAAAACTTAGCATTCAGCAACAGATTCAAACGGACCCCACACAGAGATCTGGGGCTCTTCCTCTGCACAGCTCCCTACTCTAAGTTACCCTGTGTCACAAGTCCAGCTGCCTCAGCCTCTCTAACCTCTGTGTTTTCATGTCTTCAACACAACACGGCCACTAAACTCTGTCTGGGATCTTCCTCTGTGTGCTAACATCCTCAGAGTATAGGAGGCTTGGGGCGTCACAGGGCTCACAGTGCTTATTTATAGTCTTATACTGCCTATGGTCCCAATTAAAGACAGTTTAGACTGATTGTCCAATTTTCTAGTGTTTTTGGTAACAAGTCCAATTTTCTAGTGTTTTTGGTGGCAAATCCAATCTCACATCTAGAAGTGAACAATTTCCGCCTGTCTGCTACTTTACTTTAGGTAAAATTGCTTTCTGATTTTAGCAAAATTCATACTAATCTATAAAAGACTCAGCTTTCCCTGTCAAAGACCATAATAATCCCCTTTTATCAATGAACAGACTTTGAGGAAGAGCAAAAAATAAATGGTCAACAAAGCCAAAGGTGGTTGTTTTGGCAAGACTGTCATGAAAGAATGTGTTCTCTACCCTTTTCAATACCCAAGGGTTTTGTTGCTAAGTGAAAAGGGTAGAGAACACTTACTCACCTGCACCCTTGGCTGTAGATACCCCCGTAGGACACTGTGCTCCTACTTTTCTCAAAATGTCTCTCAACAGAATTTCCTGCCTAACTATCCATCTGTTCAGAGTCCAAATCCCCATTCAGGGACTACACAGATGGGATGTGCTCCAGCAGCAGTGGGGAGACCAGCTCAGGGGTGATGGCTTTCTGCTGAGGTAATGCCTGTTCTTTCCAGGAAATGCCTTTTGGAGACAACAGTTCTGCCTTTTTTAACCCAAAAGAGAACATCTAATCAATCCAGGTAGAAGATCAATCGATTCTCTTGGCCAGTCATTGGGAGTGAACATTGTAATTAGGAGAGGAATTAAGTCTCCAAGAAGGTAGTTGATAAAACCAGAGAACTTTTAATAACATTTAACCAAAATAAATCTCTCTCCTTCTGGCCTCCAGAAGAGCAATAAAAGAGAATATTCAAAACAATTTCTACTTAATTGGCCTCTAAGGGATGATACAGTTACACTATGGACAGGTTTTTTTGTTATTGTTTTGGTTTTGTTTACTATTTTAAGTAATTTATTAAATGGGTGTCTGGAGATATTTATTAATTCAAGAAATGTTTATTTCACTATATGTGTCAGGCCCTGTGATAGTCATTCCCTAGTGATGAACTGATACAATTCCTGTCCCCCAAAAGCTCATAGTCTCTTGAAGGAGCAAGATATATAACTGAATCATCATAAAATGTGAACTCATTTGGTAGAGACACACTTAGAGAGCTGTAGGTGCACAGAAGAGAGATTAATTATCATGCCATAGAAAAAGCTTCCCTGAGCAGGTACTATCATGTTTCAGTAATAGATTGTGGACAGTATACCCAATTTTCTCAACATTAAGGCAGTTTTGAACTGCAAATGTTGTAGCAGATACAAGGAGCAGTAAATTACACATCGTAAATGGCTATCTGCGTGTCCTGTGAGGAACTGCTGAATTAAGGCCAAGTGTGAGCACCCTGTGCTCAGTGCTCAGATCTTTATCAGGGAGAAAGAGAGGAGGCAAGAGCCCGGAGTCAGGGTGGTTAACTGGATGAGGAGGTGACCATCACTCTGTTAGAAGGCTGGGGAACGACAGCTGACAAAGGAGAAATGTAATGGACTAACAAGCACACTCTTCACGGAGCAGCAACGCTTAACCTGACATCCACAGATGGCTCCAGGAGGATTGGGGAAAATAAACCTCCCCACTCCTGAAATCGTCTCCCCATTCTGGGATGTGTGCACATGAGTATTTTTCTGGAAAGAGAAACTCACACAGCCCCTACATTTAAAGGACCACTGCTGCATAGTATGATAACTTGCCATATGATGGCAATGGATTATGAAGCCAAAAGATTCAAACGTGAGACTTGGGTCTTCTGAATACTAGCTGTGTGACCTTGAACATGTCCCTTTATGCCTCTGTGCCTATATACATCATCTGCCTACCTTGTGGAATTATTGTGAAGGTCAAAGTATTTTATAAAAGGTAAAGTGTTATACTGTTGTTACTTATAAAAATTCTATGTAACAACTGACTAAAGTAAATGCAAACATAATTTATTAGAAGTTCCTCATTGCTCTTTTAAACACAGCAAATCCATTCAATAGGCTAATATCTGTTTCCACGTGTGTGTGTGTGTGTGTGTGTGTGTGTGTGTGTGTGTGTGTGTGTAAACCTTCAAAAGTTTTTCAGTGCAAAAGTTTCAAACCTATTGTATGAAGAACTCCCACTTAGCTCTCACTAATTTTCATATTACCAACATATGGCCAATCTTGTCTCACCTCTGGATTATTTTAAAGCAAATCCAAAACATCACATTACTTATGTTTCCTAAAAAGTAAGGACCTCCTTTTTTTAAAAATAAAATCCAATTATCATTTTTAACAAGACAACAGTATCATTATCAAACCCAAATATTACAGTAAATCCTCAGTTTCATCAGTGTTCAAATTTCCCTGGGTTGTCTTCTTGAAGCGAGATCCTAAGTTCACACTACACCTTTGGTATCTAGGGCTACAGAGGGTCTGTCAATCCCAACCTTTCCAGATCCTCCCAGCTTGGCCCCTGAAGCTCATAAAAGCCAGAAATTACAGCAGCAGCCTCCACCACCAGCAGGTGGATTCAGAAATGCTTCTTGTTGCCACAGCCCTTATCAACTGGAGCTCAGCCTTTTGGCTTCAACTGCGATTTCACTGATAAGCTCCTGACTCTGTGACTGTTGCTCTTATGACTATCTGCACTGCTTTTAAAACCTGACTACAAATTCTTTGACATTCCTCCCATTGAGAAGTGATGTCTGTACAACTCGATCAACAGAATACAGCATAAATGATACAATGAATGACTTATAAGGCTAAGTCATAAATGACCAGGGAGCATCTGTCATCTTCCTGGAGTTCACAGTGTCAGGAGGCCCATACCACACAGAGGGCCTGCAGATAGGCATTCCAGCTGCCAGTCCCTGCTGAGCCCAGACTTCAAGCCATCTCACCGGTCACATTCAGTCCATAAGCATTTGAGTTACCAGATATTTGAGTCATCCCAATTGAGATCCCAGATGTTACAAAGCAGAGAAAAGTCATTGCCACTTAAGTTTTATTAGAGAGTATGCCATCTAAAATCCTGCCCTAAAAAAAAACCATTAGCTTAATAAAATGGTTTATGTCTTCTGCCACTAAATTGTGTGTTGGTTCGTTACGCAACATTAATAATGACCTTAGTTCTTGCCATGCCTGTTTCTTTGCAGGGATAAAGACCCCAAACTCCTGCCTCAGTGCACTGCACTAAGCATTGTGATTTGGGAGTGCAGCTGGAAGAATGGACCAAGAAACTTCTCATTCATTATGAAAAATTTTAATATAATCTTCATTTCTAACAAAGTGACTCACTCTGGCCCTAGGCTGTGTCTGTCATTACTAAGTTCAGAGAGTCTGGATTTAATTTGTCTGGAGAGTCAACCTTCAGATGGCTGGCTTTCGGGAGGAGGAGGAGAGGTCAATTGCTCTAAGTGTCAGTAAGTCTCCTTCATTCAGCCCATCTTCACCCTGGGTCTGTCTTTCCTGGGTCTCACAGAACAAGTTGACTGCTTGGTGGTTGTCACTCCCTCTGCAGATGCGTTTATTTTAGCTATTTTTACTCTGCTAAGTGGAAACCACCCACCCATCCATTAGCTTTCTCTCTTCTAACATACGTGTTGGCATCTCACGTCTACTGGGATCACTTGCTTCTTTTCTCTGTCCTTGTATATTGTACCTTGGTTTATTTATTCTCAGGCTTCTGGCATCTAGAACAGAATGAGGAAAGTGGCTGCAGGGCCTGTGATGTTTTCTGTACATGGACTTTCTTTTTTTCTTTAAATTTCAGAATGTTAACAGTGGTGCAAACGTTTTGGTTACATGCATGACTTTTGTACAGTTTGAGTCAAGGTCATAACTGTATCCATCCCCCAGATAGTATGTATCCTCTCCATTAAGTGTGTATTTACTCATGCCTCCCCCCTCCCTCCTCAGCCCCTGCTTCCCCCCTGGCCTCTCATCCTAGCCACACATAAGGCCTGCTATTGCAGAATGAAAGCTTTGTTTGGTACCTATGGTGCATTTGGCGAGGGTACATGGTAAATCTATTATATACAGAGTATAAATGTCTTAACACAATAATTAAGAAAGTGAGGTGAAGGCTATCTTAACCAGTTTGATGCAAGCATTCCAAATTGTATATAAAAGTAGCACATTGTACCCCATAAGTGCATTAATGTATACAGCTATGACTTAATAAAAAATAAATAAATAAAGCTTTGGTTTGTTACAGACTTTCAAAGGCACTTCCTGTTTCCAGCACTAGGCCTCATTCCCAAACCCTGTAGTTCCTGAGAAGCAGCTACTGTCTTTACTGACTTCTCCTGACCTGCCATCCTCACCGGCCTGCAGCTTCCTTCTACTTGGGCTTTTTCAGAACCCCCCCCCAACTCTCCCACTCCTCAGAGACCATGCTCAGCTTACAGACAGCCCTGGAAGGAAGACCAAGCCCTTCCCTCTTCCAGACTTGAGACCACCGGTAGGTAAAATCCCCTCCCTTCTATCAGGTTTTGTAGGGTCCCATGACCTCAACAAAACAATCATGAAATAATTGGCTCATGGTAGATTTTCCCAAATTTGGATTTTTCAGTTATATGGATAATCATCTTGTCATCTTTAATGATTTGGATCTACTGGTGATGGATTGGGATAGTAAAAACATAAAAATAAAATACTTCCATTGGTTTCCAAAGGCCAGGAAATTCACGCTCCTTATTAACATAGCAAAATTAAAAAGAAAAAAGCAAATGTAAGAAATCAAAAATAGCAAAACAAAACAAAAAATACTAGGCAAAAAAAAGAAAAAGAAGAAAAGAAAAACTCAAGAAAAAGAGATACAAAAGATCAAAAAGAACTGGTCAGAGAGTGGGAATACTGGAGGCTAACGGAAGCAGAACAGATCCCAGAGCTCCGAGGTGGGACGGGCTAACACAGAGGCAGCAGGAGAGAAGACAAGACCAGAAAAAGAAAAAATCTGTCCCGCCTGTGGTCCTAGCGTCCTGGGCAGCTGGAGTGGGTGGATTGCCTGAGCTCATGAGTTCAAAACTAGCCTGAGCAAAAGCAAGATCCCCTCTAAAAATAGCCAGGCGTTGTGGCAGGAGCCTGTAGTCTCAGCTACTTGGGAGGCTGAGGCAAGAGAATCGCCTGAGCTCAAGAGTTGAGGTTGCTGTGAGCTATGATGTCACAGCCCTCTACCGAGGGCGACATAGTGAGGCTCTGTCTCCAAAAATGAAAGACTCTGCTCCATGAAGATCACTAGAAGGGTTCTTGACATGAAGGCAGCCCTCTTAGACATCCCTGTACGTTACTGAGAACTTGCTGGGTCTAGAAGGACATTCTCAGAAAGGACATGCAACCTGCTCCCCTCAGCAGCTCCTTCGAGCATGGCAGAATTCAGGCGGTGCCATAGTTAAGGTTCCCTAGAAAGCATCTGCTGTATGGTATGTGATAATAACAATATTTGATGGCAATTTGTGATGTAAGGAATTTTCATAATCATGACCTTATTGGATCCTCCCAGCCCTGGGAGTTGATAGTTGCAGCAGTATTATTATGACATGTTAAAAGTGAGAAAGCAGAATGCAAAAAAAAGGAGGGGGGGTATTTTCAAGGTTTCCTAATTCCACATGTCACTTTTATTTCTCTCCATCACAACAGACTTTGATTCAATGATTAATTTAATGGACACTCAGCTATGAAAATCAGGCAATTGCATGGATATTCCTTCTTTTTATTGAAAGAGGCAAATAATTAAAAAGGAAGTGGATAGCAAGGAACTTTTGATATGTGGAGCAGGTTACTCTGTCCTATTTAGTTTTACATTTTCCTTTGTAGGAAATAAAATCCATTCACTGAGCACTTACCCAGGCAACGGGATTAGAATTTTGCATACCTTATTTAGTATTTATATCCATTTTGGCAATGAGGAAACTGGGGCTCAGAGAGGTTAAGTGACTCTTCTGGTGTTACCCAGCCCTATAGAGGTCAAGTCTGAGCTCTACCCTGAAGCCTCACCTTGCAGCCATCATTGTGGCCACTCTATGGAGCACCGTCCTAAGTCTAATGACAGGTGTTTGTCCTTGAGTAACAGAAAAGTTAAATTCTTTCTAGCAATCATCACTTACAGTACCAAGAAGTGTTATATTTATTTGGGGTGGAAACTATTCATTCAAAACTACTTTAAATTTTTTGACTTTTATCAATTAAAACTTAGTGATCTGGAGAAATTACTTTCCTGAATTACTCCTTTCCCTGAAACTATGAGATGTTTGATCTGTTATTCTACTTTTACCTTGTATATCCTTGCTAAAGTTTATCATCACCATTATTATTATTATACAATTATCTTTATTTACACAAGGCAGAGGGTTTTCAAAAAATAAAAAGGCCTTGAGTAGTTTTTCAGAATTCCCCATTTAATTCTCATCTATGTGTAGTGTGATTACATTCACGCCAGACTCTTACAGTGCAGTTCTTTGTTTTCACCTTCCCTTTCTCTCCAACGACTCCACGTCACTTGCCACTTTGCTTTTCCTGTAGTTGTTTTAATGGTGTTTCCTTTTCCTTATTTTTGCTGGTTTGATCAAGCTGCTTTCAGTCCGGATTTTCCCCTGATATTTTGAAAGCTCTAGCCCCTTTTTATCTCATGAATGGCTACCTGCCCTTTCCTGTCCCTGGGATCACACTCATGTTTTTGTTTTATTTGAAGGAATGATAGCATCTATTTTTCCCACTCCAGGAGTTCTTGTTTTCTAATTTCTCCTTATCCCAGTAAGTCTAACCCTTTAAAACAGAGCATTTTCCCTGCTTCCCCCTCACCCACCACAAACCTCGGGAGATGGAATTATTTAGTCCTCTTTCCCATCTCTAACTCATAGATTTTGCCAAGATAGTATAAAAGCCTTGATGGGTCCCTTGTTTTTCAAGACTCTGTATCTACGCTCAATGATCTTAAAACATTCCAGTGTAACATTGTTTGAATTTAAGGACATGTATGCCCTGCTTCATTGTCACCCCTGTCTGCTCTTCCTTACCTCTGCATATTGAAATTTTCTATTTTTGTTGCTGGCATTCTTTCTAGGATACTTTCCTCCTATGGACAACATTCTCTGATTATATCCTTATCTATAATTTAAGTCCTTTTATTTTGACAGGAGGATGATACTTGGCTGGTGGAGGATTCTTAGGTGGCAGGTGTGTTTCTCTGAGTAGTTTATGGGATTATTAGTTCACTATCTCTTCTAGTGTTAGAGATGAGACGTCTAACTCCTTTTCCTTTGCAGGAAAACTATTTGTTTCTGTCCAGAAGCTTATAAGGTTTTTATCATTGGCCTTGGAATACAGAAATTTTACAATATATCTTTTGTTAAAATATCAATCCTGTTAGAAACACATTCCTTTTAATAAGCAAACAATTCTTTCATCAGCTCTGAGGCATTTTCTGCTCTAATTAATGTCTCTACTCCTTCTGTTTGTTTTTGATATTTCTCCTAAAATATGTTCAAAAAATATTATTACTCTGCAAGTCAGGACTCCTGGATCTATTTTCCAAAAAAAAAAAAAAAAAAGTCTTTTCTTGCCATGGCTATGTTACATTTGGGTCATATCTCTTGGTATTGTTCTTTAGGCTGCTGATTCAATCTCAGCAATGACTATCCTCTCTCTCTACTGAAACATTTGGTGGGGGAATTATCTTTTCTAGGTCAAGAAAGTCTCTTTTCCCCCATATGCTTGCATTTTTCAACTATTTCTTATTATTGCCTGCTCACATGTTCGCTTCTCTCCATCAGCATTCTTAGTTAATTGTATACGTATTATTGGCTCTGGCTGATGTTGTTCTGTCTAAAGCCAGGCCTCGGGAAGCATCTGCGTGTTCTTGGTTGCTCGCCGGGGCTTGGGTTTGGGTTGTTGGAGTGCTCTCAGGAATGGCTGCCCCAAGAACTTTTCTAACAATCTACTGCTTTAAGATTCGTATCCTTGGGGTGTGCACTGTGGGAGGGGAAATGGAAGAAGTTAGAAGTGAAAGTTTAAAAGACGAATATAGCTCTTATACAGATCTTAATTTTAACAAACTAAAAAATAATCTCAGAAGATTTGCATGTTGAAATATTAAAAATGTAACATTTAAATGCAATAATGACATTAAGTTATATTTTTAGAATGAATCCTTTTTGTGTGGAGGCAGAAACTGAAATATTTATGAATGAAATTATATGATGATTAGGATTTGTTTGAAGATAATTGGGGGTCATGTTTATGGGTACAAAAGACATAAAGTTGGCCTTGAGCTTGAGGAGGACGGCTGGTCTCCTCTGCCTCCATGTAGTCTCTGACCCTTCCTCTCGACGTGATCCTTCTTTCTGGTCCTTTTAGCACCATAACTGGGCTTCTTCCATGACGGTGTCCCTTCCCAGACTTGGGCCTAGAACTGGCCCAGCATCACTTCCTCTGCATTGTACCCGTGACAGGGAGACACAGGACCACCCCAGCTTCAGTGTGGGCGGGAACTACTCTGCGGTGAGAACGCTGGAAACCACAATTCAGGGGGCTAATTTGAAGACTGCCATACCTGTGTGTGAATTACAATTTCACAGCTGAGATGTCTTCTCTTTGCTGAGGACGGCTATACACCAGCCTCTGTGGTGAGGACAGAGATTGAAATTGTTTCCTTCCCCAACTGGGCACTTGGCCTCTTCCTCCAGCTCACCAGTATTTCTAGCTCAGCTGGTATCAAAGCAAGGGGAGGGGGCAGCACCTGTGGCTCAAGGAATAGGGCGCCAGCCCCATATACTGGAGGTGGCGGGTTCAAGCCCGACCGCGGCCAAAACTGCAAAGCAAGGGGAGGCCAGAGCAGTAAGAGTCGAAGCTGTCATGGTGCTATGACAAGACGGCTTCGTTCTCTGGATTTGGCAAATCTTTTAGAGTTGATTCTTCCTCTGGTGATGGGAAGAGTGGCTGTGGCAGAGCTGGTGCTCTTACGTGTTCTTTTGAGGCCTCCTTCTAACTCACTAAAACTTTTTATTGTACTTTCTTCAACATGGACTAGCTACGTTCCCCCCACTCACTGCTCCCCTAAAGGCTCTGGTTCTCTTTTGACTATCTAATGAAGACTTCCTTTTGGAACACCTCACTTCTCATCTCTACCTGCCCAAAGCCATCCTCTTGGGGCAAAATGTAGGACAACTCTAAGCTAGCTCTATCACAGTTCCCCACAACTGGAAACACTACTCATGAATGCTCCATCAAATAGCCTCTGAGAGTGGAAGTTGATCGTGATGCAGTGGCAATTCCTTCACTGGTACCATCACAGAAGCCAGCCAGCCATATCCACCAGATTTTAGATTTTCCGGGAGTTTTGGACATCAGTCCATGTTGTCTCCCCCAGTGACAGGGAACTTATCGATCTCAAGTAAATTCATAGAAGATCTCTAATTACAATGGGGAAAACCCCAAACCTACATTCTTGGGTGGAAAGAAAAGGCTTACAGCTTGGCTGTCTCCAAATAAATCTTCATGTAGGTACCACTCTCAACCTTTTTAGACCCCCATTGTTAACAAAGAGTTAATAATTACGTCCTTTTTTCAAGTCCCAAAGTGTGGTCCATCTCACTTTGGTATCTAACACTATTGTTTCTCAGTGTCCCAGTCGTGGCTTTTAATATCATATCGTGTGATAACCTATTTGCAGGCACATGCTGAATTCACAGTCCTGTTTCTGATTCAAATGTTTCTTTTGCACACCTTTTCAAATGCTCACAAAGGTTTTCTTACTCTAGTACTTTAAGATGGGTGGATTGACACCCCAGCTATTTTAAGAACACAAAGGCATGCACTTTGTTTTAAAAATTATCAACCCAAAAGAAAAACTAAATACTGTCAAATGCCCTTTTCTCCCACTTCTGTATACAGCTATGCAGACATTTATAGTTTAAGAAACAGGCCACTTTACTGACACAGATGGTCAGTAGTTGTGGGCTAATCATTGGAGTAGGCAGCTGATGACCTCAGAAGCTTGCATTGCGGCTTCTATTTGCTCAGAGCTATGTTGAAGGTAATTACAAGTTAATGTAAAGAAAATATTCTATTAAATGGCTTTCATCCTTTTTGAGAGGTACTTGGAAATGATATCTAAAATAAATATAGTAGAACACCCAAAGGACCGTAACAGACTGGCCAAACTACAGAGGTGATCAACACAGCAAGGAGGCCTACTGTAGTGACACGTACGCGTGGGGCATGTCCAGTCTCAGAAAATCAGGTCAACTTAAAAAGGTGGTCAATGTAGGGAGGTGGTCAACTATGGAGGTTCTACCGTACCTGAATTCTTGCAGCCATGTTTCAACCTTCACTTGGCATTAAATATATACTGCAAAAAGAACTTAAGACAATTTGAAATGACATAAAGCAGTCATAATAGATTTGATTAGATATATATAGTCACACACATCTATGTATATTTGCCAGTTATTAGTTTTGACTACAAAAGCACCCAGCTGACAGATCATGCTGTGACCCCAGTTGAAGTCATACTTGTATAAAAGTCATTTTAATGTGGAAAAAGCTGGATGCAGTAATTAATTGGCTTTTGGTATTTGATTTGTACCTTAACTCCATTTTTCCCAGTGCCCTACCTTCCTTTCAGCTACTCTCCAGATTTCTCAGGTTACCTCTTCCAGCCTGTCCCCCCATTTCACTCATTACTTTTCAGGAATCTTCTAAACTGTACAAGTTTTCTGGGTGGTGCCTGTGGCTCAAAGGAGTAGGGCGCTGACCCCATATGCCGGAGGTGGTGGGTTCAAACCCAGCCCCGGCCAAAAACTGCAAAAAAAAAAAAAGTAAACTGTACAAGTTTTCTAGTTGCATTGATATTAGGAATATAAAAAGAGAGACTCACAACAGAAGCTGAATGCCCCAGCCCATAGGCGTTCCTAATGTCTTAGCAGCACTGTATCATTAATGATGAATAACAGAGGTCTAATAACCCTCCCAAAGAAAAATCCGTGTCACATGAAGCATCAAAAATGAGGAAAATCTACAAAAAGTGATCATTTAGGAACCATTTAAGACATGCAATAGCATGATTCAAAGCACATCATTTCCCCAGTAGTGACTATGAGGCTCAGGCTGTCTGTCTTTCACAGTGGCACAGGCTGTGGATTATACAGCTCAAGGGCTCGGGAAGGCGCTGATAATAAAAAGTTCAATAGGCTCGGCACCTGTGGCTCAACAGGCTAAGGCGCCAGCCACGTACACCTGAGCTGGCGGGTTCGAATCCAGCCTGGGCCCGCCAAACAACAATGACGGCTGCAACCAAAAAATGGCCGGGCGTTGTGGCGGGTGCCTGTAGTCCCAGCTA
>CAUYRH010070401.1:0-39981 GCA_963574655.1 Perodicticus potto
TTTTTTTTTGAGACAGAGCCTCAAGCTGTCACCCTGGATAGAGTGCTGTGGCATCACAGCTCACAGCAACCTCCAATTCCTGGGCTCAAGCGAGTCTCCTGCCTCTGCCTCCCAAGTAACTGGGACTACAGGCGCCCGCCACAACGCCCGGCCATTTTTTGGTTGCAGCCGTCATTGTTGTTGGCAGGCCTGGGCTAGATTCGAACCCAACCCGCCAGCTCAGGTGTATGTGGCTGGCGCCTTAGCCACTTGAGCTATAGGCACCACGCCAGTATATTAATTTTTTAAAAATAAAAATGTAAGTCTTCTTTCAGTTTTTGATCTATAATTTGAGTTTATTTTTTGTCTTTGTCATCTTGACAAGTCTCAGCAAAACCTTATGATCTGAATCTTATCTCATATCACATATAAATATCAACATCAATTCTAAGTGGATTGAAGATCTTAATGTTCAATGAAATCAATGAAATTTCTAGAAGATAAAAATAGGAGAATATCTTTTAAAAAAATTTTGAGACAAGTCTCACTCTGTCACCCCAGCTAGAATGCAGTGATGCCATCAGAGCTCACTGCAATCTTAAACTCTTGGGCTCAAGAGATCCTTTTATGCTATTCCCAGTAGCTGGGAATACAGGCACATGGCACTATGCCCCACGGATTTTTCTATTTTTAACAGAGACAGGGTCTTGCTTTTGCTCAGCCGGCTCTTGACCTCCTAAGTTCAAGCAGTCCTCTTGCCTCAGCCTCTCAGAGTGCTAGGATTACAGGCATAAGATGTTGTGCCTGGCTAAAATACCTTTAATATCTTGGGTTAGGCGAATATTTCTTAAATAGGACATAGAACCACTAGCCATACAGAAAATTCTTGATAAATTGAACTATATTAAAATTAAGAAGTTCTCTTAGACATCATTGGGAGAGTGAAAAGGCAAGAAGACAAAAGACTCATTACACAAAGCATAAGAACTTTTACAAATCAATAAGAAAAGACAGGTAAGTTGATTTAAAAATGAGCAAAATACTTACATGCACTTCATAGGAAAGGGTAGCCAATGGCAATAAACAAGTGAAAATACTTAACCTCCTTAGTCATCAGAGAAATGCAAATTAAGACCACAATACAACTACATACTCATAAGAATGTCTAAAATGAAAAAGACTAACAAAGTCAAACATTGAAATAGTTGAGGGGGAACTAGAACTCTTATTTACTGTTAATGGGAATATTAATTGAAAAAACTTCTTTGGAATACTGTTTTACAAAATCTACTAAAGCTGAACCCATTGCCTGTGATATAGTGGTTCTAGAGCTATATAAGTGCCCACAGATACTCATATATGCACTAACTAAAAGATAGGTGCAAAAATACTCATAGCAACACTCACCCAAACCAGATATAATCTAAAGGTCCATCAACAACACAACGGATAAAGTGGTATGATCATACAATGGGATACTACATTTTGCTTCATGTATTTTCATTGCTACATTTATTTTTATATGTATCAGAAGCTCATAAACACAATGTTGAGTTTATGATTGTGCCTTTGTTGGCAGATATGTTGTACTTTGCAAACTTACACCCCTTAATATTCATCTCTAATTAGAACTTCAAAAGTAGGCCTTTGGGCTGGGTGCAGTAGCTCACCTCCCAGCACTTAGGAGGCTAGAAAAGGAGGGCTGTTTGAACCAGAAGTTCAAGACCATAGTAAACCACCTATCTCTTCATAAACCAAAAAAATTAGCTGGACATGGTGGCAGGTGCCTATAGTCCCAGCTACTCAGGAGGCTGAGGTGGGAGGATCCCTTGCGCCCAAGAGTTTGAGGTTACAGCAAAGTATGATTGTACCACTGCACTCAAACCTGGGAGGTAGAGTCAGACCTTATCTTAAAAAAAAAAAAAAGAAGAAGAAAAGAAAAAGCATGTCCTTGGATGAAAAAGCATGTCAATGTATTGATAATTACTGCTCTATTAATTGGTAAACAGGAGTGTATCTAAACTGACCCACAAAAAAATATAAAATATTTCAGTAATTTGGTAACTTTGCATTGTTAAATGATCATGTAATATGCGAGGCATGATAATGCTGTAGAAGCTATGCATATAATCTTGTTAGAGGCAAATTTTAGGAATAAAAATGGTCCTAGGGTGCAGGCGGGGTTCAGTTCCACTCCTGAGAGGAGTGTCTCCCGGTTGGTACTTCTGATGTACCACTTCACGTTCACAGATCACAGACATGTGGATGTTACTGGCAGTGCTAGTAGCTTGGATGCTCTCTTCTCTGTTGGTTAAGTGTCTGTGATAAAGTATGTCAGCGAGGACCCATTCATAGCTTTCTCTGGCTTTGCCTAGAGCTGCTCTTGATATTAAGAGAAGAAAGGTAACTACTAATGTTAAAGCATCAAGATTTTAGCTCTCAGCTAAGCATTTTCTTCAAGCAATTTCAGTCTTTTTCTTAATATAAAGAAAGATAATATCCTTTAAAAATAATATATAGAAACTATACGCAATTAATTAACTACTTCAATGCTTCGTCTTCAATCATTTGGTCCCATGATTACCTGGTTCCAAACTTCTTCAAGTGCCTTACAGGATAAGTTCCAAGGTAGCTAGTATGGAGGCAGGAGTTACATAATGCCACTCATTTTTAGGGCTTCACTACCTGCCTCAGGCAAAGTTGGGTATCTAGAAGACCTGTAAGCTCCTCTTCTAATGTGAAAAGGCATTTTCTACATGAAATTTTATACATGAAAATCAGCATAATTCTGTCCTTACTATAAGATTTCACTTGAAGTTGTCAGTGTATGGTGCAGCAAATCTGCTATAGAACTATTTTTCTTTTCCCTTCTGACTAAAGTTGTGCTTCTTATCTGCATTTTCACCTGTGACTTCTTAATCACTTTCATATCCTTTAAACTGCAGTGATCATGCCAGCAAGCATCTATTGATCGTCTATAAGCCAAGCATTGTTCTAAGTTTTACATGTATGATCTTCCTCACTTCTAGTAACAAATCTGCTATATTCGCTCCCATTTCCGAAATGAGGAAATTGAAGGACAAAATGGTTAAATGATTTGCCCAAAGTCACAGCCTAATGAGCCAGCATTTGATCCCAGACAATCTGACTCAGGCCCATAGGATAGGAGTAAAATAAATTTTAATAATTGATTCCATTTAAGTTCTTCTTGCCAAGGGCCGTTTCAAATTACATTACATACATTATGTGTAATTTCACAAAAATTTTGGAGTGTATATGTATATATATGTGTGTGTATATGTGTATGTATTTATTCCTATAGTTAAAATAGGAAAACTAAAGCATATAAAGTTTGTGTAAATTTTCCAAGGATGGATAGCTATTAAATAGCAGAGCCAAGAATAGAACAGTGGTCTGCTTCTTTCCTTATTCTATCTTCTTCCCCCCATCCCCATTCCATTTTTCTTCTTTTCTCTTTGCTATTCCTTTCTCACTCACTTCTTTTTGCCTTAAACTTGTATATAGCATCATGCACTTAACTCATCTCTAACATAAGAGATAATTAAGGCCACAAATGTAAATTAAGATTGAAGATTAGAATGCAAGCATATGGTATGTAATTCCGAGACCTAAAACCTCAAAGATGTATCATTATGTAAAAGAACAAATTATTTTGTTTGAATAAAATTATTTAGTATTTTCATATGTTGAAATATTGTAGGCCAAATGTATTTAGCAAACATATAAATATACAAACACACAACCATAACAAATACATACAGTAACTTTAGATATCATAGATTTTGAAGCACATTCTGAAATAATGTTCTGTCAAATGACTTCTTTTTTTCCTTCTATGAAATCCTTACTTAACTTTTGTCTGTATAAAAACATTACTTTTTAAAAATCTTTCAAAAATACTTCGTCTCACTTGCATCATTGCGATTATTATAATTTCAATCTCAATTTGTAAGACTGTTTAATTTGATACGGTATTTTTAGGGTTTGTAGGATTTATTTTTAAATATCTTATTACATCTTGTTAAGTAAGCTTGTTAGATTCATTGCATACATTGTTTACTTCTTACTGGTCTCTGTGGGGTTAATTTGTCACCATTAATAGCTGCATTTTAGCTGTGCTATGTTGAACATTTCACTTTCTAATAAGACCAGTGTGCCCAAGCACTGGCAGAGCTACACCATAATCTTGTTATTAGGGTTGCCTCCAATATACATTATATTGAAAGTTTTTAATGAATATTGTTATTTTAGTGAATAACTTTTGTGACTATCTGATAATTTTGACAATTCTATTAGTAAAACTAATCTAGGTTTTTAAGTCTTCTTAAATCTAACAGTCTTTTTCAAATGTTATTTATTTCATTATTAAAGGATTATGTCTAAAATACTATCATTAACTATGCCTTTTACAAACTTTTAGTGACACTTTTTAAAGTAAATTTTGAAATATTAAATCAGATAAAATTCAGTTTTCTCAATGGTCTAAATATACTGTCTACTGATGGCTCAGTTATGGAGTACAACTGATATCTGTATAGTACTTACCACAAAGAAGGACTGAAAAATATAAATTTACTAAACTGAACATTTTTAGGTTAAGAATGACTCAAACAAAATGCTTTGTTAAGTATTGGTTAAAGCACTAAAGCACTGTTTTAAAACATTAAATTTTTTTACATTTTTTATTAGATAACTGCAAACAACTATTAATCCTTACTTTTACACCAAAATAACCGTAAAATAGTGTAAATTCTGTTACATTGTTCATAGTGTTGCCTTTTGTTTCCTAGGTAATGATGTCATCAGATATCAAGTACAACATAATTCTGTCCTTCTTTTTTTGTATTCTGTACTTTATGCATATTATTTTATTAAAGCTTCACAACAGCCCTCCGAAGTAGCCTTTCTGATTTTTATTCTACAGATGTGAAAACTCAAGCTTAGAGAGTTTAATTAACAGGACTAAGAGTTAGGAAGAGGGGAAACCAAGAGGTGAACTAATCTGTCTCACTACAAAGCCGGTTCTCTTGTTTAGCTCCTTCAGAACCAAAGCCAATTTTGGTCAAGTGCTTTTTAAAGAGAGTGAGAAGGAGATGCTTTATTTGGGGCAAAGAGCAGAAAGTGCCTCTTCTTCAATTAATTACCCTCTTTTCCAATCAATTAAGACCTCAAACTTCCATCTATGGATGACACAACATTTTAACATTGTCTTCCTTGCACTTATCTTTCTTAGTTATTCCAAAATATAAGAAACGGTAAAAACTGCTGAGACAGTGATAGGATAGGATACGACAGCCGACAGCTACAGCATGACAACCTTCGCCTCTATAGCACCACCGAGCAGTGCTACATAGGAGTTTATCTGTGTTACTCACAAGTAGACAAGGTCTTGTTCCATGGCATTTTAGCACTCCCTGAAACAATATTCCTTGTTGCCTAATGTAGTCAACAAACTTTTCAAATCACAAGTCAGGGCAAATTTAATTAGAGAATATGTATAGACTAAATGTATAAAATACGCAGAACTAGAATTTAGAACTTCTGAGGCAAGCCTTTGTCATTTTCTTTTTGAAGTTATTAACTTATTTTGAGATTAAATGAAAACTAGAGAATCATTCTATATTAGGCAGTATAATTAAAACTCCTCAAGGTCAACTCCCAGAAATGCTGCCTCAGAGGTCTCTGAGACATCTCAGAACTAGAAAGGTCTTCTGAGCTACTTGTCTCCTTCTTGCATACGCTGGTCTTACTACTGGACACTGCAATGTCTGCCAATGTCTCCGACCATTAATCACTATAGAATAATGGCTAGGCACACCATTTCACTCACACAAAACTGGCAAATGACACCTTCAAGACAAATAATGTTAAACATATATTTGAGATTAAGCATAAATGTCATTACCGCCATCTGCAAAGCCAGTTGCAGTAATAATAGGGATAGCCACCATAATTAGTCCGCTGCTGCTCCAAACATACTTCATCAAGAACTGCTCTATCATGATGTACCACAAACGCTTGGATAAAATGAGGTTCATCTGGTCTGCTAAAGCTTTGTAACTTTTCTGGAGTTGCTTCATTTCTACCTATAGAGGAAAAAGTAATAAGAATTAAACCAGCATGAGGTATAAAAGTAAATATTGCATGTGCTTGAGGACTTTATTTAAATACATGTATACATTATTTTGTTTTACTTGGCATAGCATTATCTATGAGCTTTAACAACCAATAAATACAGATATTTAACATTATCTATGAGCTTTAACAACCATTAAATAGCAGTATTAATCATTATTCAGTTTTGGTCATGATTGTATTATTTTAAAAAACCCTTTCACTACTTATTGAATATAGTATTAGGTATAAACATGAATAAGTGTTTTATAATTATGATTTCAAAATTATATGCATAATAAGATATTAAAAATAAATGATATTCTGTAAGGCATGAATAAACAATGTTAGAGCCTTATCCTTATTGATCACATCAAAATATCCGCAAATAGACATGGGACACACACACACATATATGTAGACTCCACTTTTGAACTGACTTAATAATTTACTGGATTTTGTATTTTATGCAAGAAACCTAAGCACACTGTAATTTACATCATTAAGTTCAATGATTCAAGAAGAATTGCAAATCAATGTGATTAATACAACTAACACAGTTTCAAGAGAACAAAAGTGCTAAATTTGCTCTAAATTTTCATCTTTGGTTTGGTTCTGCTGTTAAAAAAACTTTGATATTGATGTTTTTGAAATTTAATAATTCTGCTTGATGATTAAAATGCCATTGTCAACATCAGAGTACTTTATTCATTTGCCAAGTCATTTGTATTAAGATTTCAAATACATCATCTTCAAAATTTCTGCTATCTTTCATATTCTGAAATTTCACGCACAGTGCATATATGTAGTTAGCCACTTTACTTACTGTTGAAAATCTTTACTATTTAGAAATTATAATCTTGAACTCCTTTCATCCTCATTTCCTCTCCAATCTCAGCTTTTACTTCAAAGCTAGACAAAACTTGATTTCACTACCTCTTTTTATTTGTGTCAAAATATGGTGCTGAACATGAACTAACAGTAATGGAAGTGCCATTTTGTGAGACACTGTGCTTTTTAGAACTGAGGACACTCCATATGGATCAGACATGCACAACTGTCAAAGTTGTCTTTCAAATCAAAGTATAGGTTTTTGTTTTTCTCTTGAACAATAAGGGAACAACAACAAAGAATACCATCCTGAGTTTTCCTTCTCAGTGAAAATGTGTTTACTCTTAGTTTCTAAATATATATTTTCTTCTCGAGCTCTAGGACCACCTCCCAAGTTAGAATTTCAGTTTTAAGAAAATGCTGTAGAGATGTTTCTGAACATATCTGAGTGAATGAGGCTAAGTAGATTCTTTTTTAGAGTGCTGAAAATGTTATTCTCATGAAACTTTAGAAAAGTTTGCACTGTATAATTCTTTAACAGCTTGTGCTTAAAAAGGGTAACGAAGCATATATTTTAATACAGGTTTAGATGTCAGAGGAATCTAAGACGGCTAAAGAAGTGGGTCCACGGACAGTACAACAGATGGTATCTAGCTCTGCAGTGGCAGCTTGAGCCATCTCACATTTCACTCATCACCTTAATTTCTATCTTACCTTATGTCCTCTGTAAAAGGCAATTTCTTCCACATTGGCTATAATTCTGGAGTGCACATACCGCAAATAGCCTTTTCTATGAGCTTCTTCGGCCACCAGTTTGCCAAATCTGGGAGAGCAGGCTTTCAACACCTTAGCGGTGGCATACACCACCAGTCCTGCTAGCAGGGTGGGTCCGATGGGGCTTGCTCCTCTGGATGTGGCAGTCTGGATGAGTGTGTAGGAAGTCAGGATTACATCTAAAATAGGTTTGGTCAGATTGGAATACAGGTGAGCCACAGACTGGGAGAACATCATAATATCCTCAGTAAGAGATTGGTCCGGGTTTGCCAGCCTCCCATCCATATTGATCACTTTATAGTAAGTCTGATTTGTAAAATAGGTTTCATAGGCATGGTCCACTAGGCGAGTTCTGAAGGCCAAAGCCAATTTGCACTCTAGGTACCTTATCGCACTGTTGACGAAGGTAGCAGGAATGGCTATCATAAGCCACTTGATTAATTTGATGATGAAAGTCCGAGGCTTCTTTTCCACAATGCTTTTCACGATTTTTCCATCCAGACCCGCCACATAGATAGATAGAAAGGTTCTTGAGATTAGAGCCACCGAGTGCAGGCAGAGCCACCCTGTTTCAGTGGTCACAAGTTTTGGAAAGAGAATTTTCCGAAGTTCTAGTAGCTGTTTGAAAAAATCTGCGTTCACTCCAGGCGATGTTTTTTTACAAACAGACTCGGTGCAATGCAGTATTTCTCTGTGCTCTGCAGTAGGGTAAACTGCTTCTTTTTTCTTCCTGTCCCCAGATTGCTTTAAACGCCTGCCAATGATGGGATAGAGGGTTTTCAGAGCATATGCCGCAGCCACCAGGCAGGCAGCCCTCTTAGCAGCACCGGATCTGGTCCATTTCACTCGATCAGCTGCTGCATGTAGCATGTGTGTCATTTTCCCAGTTACACAAATAGGCTCCAAAAAGAATTCGTTTTAAAAGAACATGCTCCACAGAAATCCCCAGCAAATGTTTCAGAAAGTCCTGCAACGTTCCATAGTCAGCAGCGTTTCTCTTCCCCTGTTTTGCTTTGTTTATTGTGTTCTGCCCTGACAGATGCAGCAGAGCTCGGACTCCACCGCAGCTACTGGGGCTGACTCGCTCGGAGCGCGAGCGGCGCCAAGCTCCGCCCTCCCAGGCCCCTCATTGGCTGCGAGGACGGTGGGACCTTGGAATCCTCGCCGCTTCGCTCGGAACCTTGAAAATGAGGAGAGAGCAAAACGAATTACATCCTTAAACAGGAGTTCAGAGAGTTAACTGTCTATTTTTGGAGAGGTCGAATCAGGCCAGCGGCTGGCGAACAAAACCTAGCTACTGAGCTTGCTCAGCGTCACTTAGAAACCCGCAGAAGTTTCGGAATATACGTCACTTCTCTAAGGTTTTGGTAGATGTCACCAGGGGAAGAGCAAGCCGAAAGATGTCTGAGCATTAATGACATGGAAAGAAAGACCCCTGAAAATGAGGGAGGAGGGACAAGAAGATGAACACAAAATGAATATGAAAAGGGTTTGGAGTGAATCTGAGAGGGCTCAGAGAAGGAAGTGATACGTGGGAGAGGCTTTGGAGAAAGCAAAGTATCAAATACAAACACTTTGGACAGCAACACTGGGATCTGTCGGTGCCCACTCCCCTTCCCCCAACTTTCTTTTTTCGGCCTGTGATTTTACATTAGGTCTCGGAACCTATCAGACAAGTTGTACTTAAGGCTTTTTTTTTTTTCTTAATTTTTTTTAAATAGGAGAAAAGTCATTTGTATTACAGAAAATTATTCTGTATCTCCCCCCTTTCCCACTCCAATCCTACTTTACTTGGCCTTATAATAAAAATCTTCCAGTTCCATAACTGCTATTTTTAGCAATGGAGATTTGATGCGCTCATTTATTTACAAGGCGACTATTAAAATAAACGAGAACAATGTTTCATTTCCACTACTCTTTTGTGTTAGGTGGTTTTCACTTGGAAGTGTGCAGCCCTATTATCAAAGTTTAACCATTTGAGAATTCAGATGGAGTAGGAAAAGGCAAACAGCTTCTCCAGGACCTTACTTCAAGAATTCTTTGTCTTTACAAGTTTTTGTTTTGTTTTCCTTAGGTAGATTTGGAGGTAATCCCCTGGCTATTTCCTACTTTCATTTTATTTGATAAAAACCAAGAGGGTTAAAAAAAAATAAGTCTTCACATCTCTAATTGGGGATTTAAACTACTTAACAGGCAAGCAAAATTTTGCATATTTAAAAAAAATGAAGGGTATTTTTTAGGCAAGGCTGGTTTTGGTTGTTGTCGCTTGAGACAAAGTCTTCCTCTGTTACCCCCAGGCTAAAGTGCCACTAGTGGTGAGATCATAGCTCATTGCAACCTCAAACTACTGGGAGTAATCTTACTGGCTCCTCCTCCCCACCATCTAGCATGCCCAGATATTTTATTTTATTTTATTTTATTTGTAGAGATGGGAGTCTTACTGTGTTGCTATGGGTCCTCTTCTCTCCAACTTATGGCCTCAAACAATCCTCCTGCTTTGGCCTCCTAAATTGCTAGGATTACAGACATGAGCCACTGCTTAGCAAAGGCTGAGTGTATTTTTGAATATGAGAAAATCCCTTTTTTTCTTTCTATTCTTCCCCACGACACCCCCAACATACATACACACTTCTAGTCCATTGGAAGCTTGGGAAGATATACATTAAGGTAGAACAGAGACTAGTAAATTATAACCACTGGTTAAATCCAGTCTGCCACTTATTTTTAGGAGACCCTCAAGCTTAAGAACTGTGTTTACATTTTAAAGCAGTTGAAAATACACCAAAAGAAGAACATTTTGTCATGTGAAAATGATATGAAATTCTCATTTGTGTCCATAAAATTTTACTGAGACACAGTCACACCTATTTATTTGCTTGTTGTCAACCTATGGCTTCTTTTAAGCCACAGTGGCAGAGTTGAGTGGATGCAACAGAGACTAAAATATCCGGCCCTTTATAGAAGTTTGCAAACATTTGTGCTAGAATATAAAACCTATCTCAGTGTTAAATGATCTCCATTTTTAGCTTATGAAGAATAAAGAACTACGCCCACTTTTATGAGTAACAATATTCTTAAACTTTAAAAATTCCTTCTTTCTTCTATATTTATATTAATTCCAAGAATCATCACATATCTTTTTATTTGTTTGCATTCAATTCATCAGAATTACTAACACATGAGTGTTCAACTCATGCCGGTCTTTTTGATAGCTGGCCATGTTAGTAGCATACCTCGTCATCCTATTAAGACTTTTTAAGACTGCAGTAGAGAACATAGTGTCATGGAGGTTATTTCAAAATCTTTTCTTTCTGGCTGGGTGCCAGTAGCACAGTGGTTACCATGTCAGCCACATACACTGGGGCTGATGGGTTCACTTCGTGCCCAGGCCAGCTAAACAACAGTGACAACTGCAACAAAAAATTGCCAGGAGTTGTGGCGAGCACTTGTAGTCCCAGCTATTGGGAGACTGAGGCAAGAGAATCACTTAAGCCCAAGAGTTTGAGGTTGCTGTGAGCTGTGATGCCATGGCATTCTACTGAGGGTGACATAGTGAGACTGTCTCAAAACAACAACAACAACAAAAACAAAAACCTTTTATTCCCAAGCTTCTTGTTTTGGTGTAAGCAAAATAAGGTTGCCTTACATTTGTACATTTTAATAATTAGTGTCACCTTTTCTAACAGCTAAACACAATTGCTACAGGACAGGTTGAGGACCAGGGTAAACCCAGCTGGGGATGCTGGAAGGATGTTCAATTAGGTAGAACTTGGCAGACAAAGGGATACATGGGTCAGACAACAGAGGGCAGTTAGACAAGTGGTTTGCATCACTAGTATACAACTGAAAGCAGCCATACCAGGGGAAGATCATGGCAGTGAGAACTCTAGAAGCAAATATAATCAGAAATGCAAAAAGGATCATGCTGTGCTATAGGTAAGCCAGGTAACCAACTGATAATGGGGCTGGGGTGCAGGAACAGGCTGTCAATGGCTAGACTGAGAGTCTTGTAAGAAAAAAGAATTTGGTATGAAGAAAATGATCAAGACAGTAGTTTTTTTTTTACCAGAATTGTTGTACAAGGAAAGTTGAAGGCAAATTACTAGAACTGAGGAAAAGGTCAATGTGAGATTTGACTTAATGTTGAGCCACTTAGATATAGAACTAATAATAACCATTTAAATTCCATTCCCCATTTCACCCTGCCTTCAAGGGTTAGGGTTCATCCTCTAAGGCTAGAAGAAGGATTCAAGATCTATTACCCTATTAAAACCATATTGATAGTTGAGTCAGAAATATATGGTATTAAGTAAGAAACTAAGACTGTTAAGGTGCTTCTTTCATTTTATAATACTGGAAGGATGCAGTCAAGCAAAGAAAATGTTAATTTAATTTGAATGCTGAACTAGGAAAGAAAAAAAGGTTAAACATAATTTGTTACTGTAGTAAAAACATTCTTAGGCCTAATTTTCATCCCAGCATCTCAATTTTATCTATGTCTTTTTATATAAAAAAAATAAAATTTTCCTAAGAGGAGAGAGATCACCTTAGAAAAGATCTTTAAAATGAATGAAATGCTTTAAAAAAATCAATAATTCTCAAATCACTCTGCTTTCCAGTGTGCTACTTACATGCATGCTACCAATATTCATGCAAGAGATGGATTAAATAGATTATATGTATTGGAGAACATATATCAGAGATTACATATATGCTTAATAAACTGTAAGACCCGAGAAATGATTTTTATATAATACATACAATATATAAATATAGTTCTCTTTATGTATACTTACATGAAGTATATGTATTAAGGAAATGTATATATAATATAGCTTATGTGTTTTATGTTTAGATTTTAAATCACCAGGAGGTAAAATAATTTTTAGAAATAAGTAAAGATAAATTGCTTAAGGTTTAAGACTTTTGAATGGATTTCCTTCTCAACTGCTAAGTAATATTTTATCTGTGCTGTACTGCTTTCTTGAACCATCTCCTGAGCCAGGAGATTACCTAATTGCCCTACTGGCCCTAAAATAGCACAGCATTTGACTCATTATCTATCAGTCGTGCTAGCCTTACTCATGGAGGCATACACAGCTTTGAAGATGAAGTCAGCTGTTACACGCAACAATCTAAAGCCTAGTTCGTATGGAAATGCCTTTTTTTGTTTTTGTTTTTTTTTTTTTGAGACAGAGCCTCAAGCTGTCACCCTGTGTAGAGTGCTGTGGCATCACAGCTCACAGCAACCTCTAATTCCTGGGCTCAAGCGAGTCTCTTGCCTCCGCCTCCCAAGTAGCTGGGACTATAGGCACCTGCCACAACGCCCAGCCATTTTTTGGTTGCAGCCGTCATTGTTGTTTGGCGGGCCCAGGCTGGATTCGAACCCACCATCTCAGGTGTACGTGGCTGGCGCCTTAGCCCGTTGAGCCACAGGCGCCGAGCCCCAAACTATTTCTTGATGATGATGATTTTCAAAAAGATGTAATTTCTAAATTCATCTCTAGCTGAAAGTTTTTAATGCAAAAAATTTAATTGAGAATGGCAGGATTCGGTCCAAGGTCATACCTGTAATCCCAGCACTCTGGGACCCAAGGCAGGTGGATTGCTTGAACTCAGGTGTTCAAGATCAGCCTGAGCAAGAGTGAGACCCTGTCTCTACTAAAATTAGGAAAAACTAGCTGGGTGTTGTGGTGGGCACCTGTATTCCCAGCTGCTTGGGAGGCTAAGACAAGAAGATCGCTTGAACCCAAGAATTTGAGGTCACTGTGAGCTATCATGACACCACAGCACTCTACCCAGGGTGACAGAGTGAGACTCTGTCTCAAAAGAAAAAAAGAAAGAAAGAGAGAGAGAGAATGGCAGGGTTCATGAAAGTTTAACAGTGTGCCCCATGCTACAAAAAACTTTATAAAAGAGGTAATAAGAATCTATCAGTTGAGATGCAGATAAAACTAGAAATGCTGTAAAAAATTTTTCCTGATAATTTTATGTATTTGCTCTGAAAAATTAAGATATACAAAGGTCTTTGATTTAAACAAAATGTTTCAAAAACAAAAGAAAATTCAAACCGACCAGAAAAGGTAGAACTAGTACAACTCTGAGAAAACACTTTAGGTTGTAAGTCACTGACCTTCTTTTTAAATACTTGCCAAAGGCCTGGTGCAATGGCTCACGCCTGTAATCTGAGCACTCTGGGTGGCCAAGGCAGGTGGATTGTTTGACCTCAGGAGTTCAAGACTGGCCTGAGCCAGAGTTAGACCCCATCTCTACCAAAAATAGAAAAACTAGCTGGGTGTCATTGCACATGCCTATACTAGGGAGGCTGAGGCAGGAGGGTTGCTTGAGCCCAAGAGTTGAGATTGCTGTGAACTATGATGCTGCAGTATTCTATCCAGGGCAACAGAGTGAGATTCTGTCTCAAAAAAAAAAAAAAAAAGTACTTCCCAAAATATGGATCATTTTCTGCTCCTTTCCCTTTTTCTTTTAAAAAAATTCTGTAATATCATTAGTTAATTGCCATTTTGCATGGTTTTGAAATCCAATAATCCTATAAATGGCTATAGTACACTAAGAATCCTACTGAAAATATACACAGAAAATAACTCATTTATTTTTCAAAACAACCCTGTGTGGCAGGCCTTATTATCATCATCATTCCTATTTCACAGATATGGAAATAAAATTCCAAAAAAGTATTTAATTTTATCAACATCACAAAACTAGCAAGAAACAGAAACTTGAGCAATTTTTGATATTTGTAATGAGAACAGATGAAATGGGAATAATAGTTTAAAGAAGACACAAATGTTTTTAAACATTTTTTCACAGCTATTTGGGAAAGAACAGCCAGCTAAGGCATTATGAAATAATGAAAGTCAAAACATACATATTTTCATCCCCTGGCCGTTACTTCAGAAATCCCAGGATGATTTTTTTTTAAATCAAGCCCTTTCATTATCAACAGTGATCACAAAAATTTGTTGAGTACTAATGTGTCTATGGAGGGCACTGTTCTGGGCACAGAACATAAACATATAAAGCAGACTCGCTTCCTTGCTGAGAGCAGAGTTTCTATTTCTTTTGATGGAAGGTTTGTTTGAAATTGGCTTAGATAGCATACCACCATCCCATAGTCTATCATATTTGAGATTCTTCTTTCCTACAACAAACAAATGTACCATTTGGCCCTGTCCCACATTCTGGGTTAGGGTGAGTGGAGTGAGTCTCTAAAAAGGCAGCATCCAAGGGGTGGGGAAAGGAAGAGCAGAGAGAGGGAAGAAGCGAGGGGGTGGGGTCTTGGTGTGTGCCACACCTTTTGGGGGCAAGACGCGATTGTAAGAGGGTCTTTTCCTAACAAATGCAATCAGTGTAATCTGGTTTCTTATACCCTCAATGAATCCCCAACAATAAATTTGAAAAAAAAAAAAGAAAGAAAGAAAGGCAGAACCCCTGTTTGTCTCTTTCACAAGGAAGAAGCTTGGAATGTTAGGGCACCCTGCTCAGTCTTACAGTTAGATGACCTTCTCATCCCTTATAGCATTAGCTTCTCAGGGTAATAACTCCCTTAATGGGTGCCAGTTTCTATTTCTTTGTTCTCATGAAGTCCATAAAGTTCACAGGAAAAGTCTTCAGTTATGAATTGGGTCATCTCTGCTCTGTGCTTTTGGGAACTGGCAAGCTTCTTTAAGAGCTCTGCCTACCTCCATCACATTAACGTCAGTCCCATATCACCTTACTCAGATAGTTTGAAGGCTAGACAGTGATAACTCTATTTTTAAAAGACTGTTGATTTCCCTCTGTATTTAATAAAGAACAAACATTTAACAGTTCACAGCTCATTGTTATTACTGAGTTCTATTTGTAGCTGTAATGGAGGGTCTTGGCTTAATTTTTCCGTGTCTTTGTCATTTCCTTGGAACGCTCAGATCTGAAAGAGGTTTGAAGTTGTCCATGGAGCTATGTGACATAGGCCTTAACAGTCTGAGAGGCAGCTGGATCCAAGGGATTAGAGGTTATGATAGCTGAGCCTGTTACTTGGCAGAAGAAAAACACAGAGGTAACTCTTGACAAGACAGAGCAAGTGTGATCTCAGTGATAGCAGCTCTCCTGCTGTGTTCGTCTGGCAAATGACATTGGTTCTCCTAAAAGTCCTATGTTTTATGCTTGACGATCACTGCAGTTCAACAGAAATAAATTAATTTGAAACAACGATGTTTTTGAGTATTTCTAAAACTATGCTAGTAAACTACTTTCAGTCTATACATTCTAATTTATAAAATCAAGGAAGAAATTTTAGAATCACGTGTTGTTGGGCATGTATTTTATCCTTTATAGTGTCTGCAGTCATGTATAATTTTTAACTATTTTTGTATCTGAATTGTTCTAGTTTTTAAATTCAGCCCTGTGATGAACTCTCAAGGGGAAGTGTGACATAGTGAAAGGAGTGAGACTACCAATCAGATGAACTCTGGCTCTGCCATTTATAAATCATGTGAACTTAATTTCTCCTAGCCTCAATTTCCATATCTGTGAAATGGCAAGAATAATGACTGCCTCACTTATTGTTAGAAAGCTCATAAATGTTATGTGCCGGATAACATATCTGAAACAACATGAGCCAGTATATTAGGTAGGCACTATTTTTATTCATGTTAGAGAAGAGGAAACTAAAGCTTGAAGTGTTTAAGTGCCTTGCCCAAGGTTACCCACAATACACCAGACTGAGTTGATATACCACCTAGACTTACTGGGCTCCACCCAACTTTACTCTGGCCTTTGGCCTCTTGCTCAATGGAGCACTTCTGGTCTCCTAACACCACAGCTGACTCACACTTGTCACTTGGCCTGACCTTCTTGATGCCTGCTGCATATCAGGGGCATTGAGTTGGGTTCGTTATTCCTCTAGATTCCTCTTTAAAAAATCCCCATGGGCTGGGTATGTCCCTCACTGGAAGGACTCAGCTATTTAAAAACACAATTAAAAAATAACCTCTTGGATTACCACTGAGCCCTGACAGACAACCTATGACCCAAACTAGCAATCCAGACCTGGGTGTTGTGTTTTGTTTTGAGACAGAGTCTCTCTCTGTCACCTTGAGTAGAATGCTGTGGCATCATCATAGCTCACAACAACCTCAAACTCCGGGGCTCAAGTGATCCTCCTGCCTTAGACTTCCGAGTAGCTGGGACTACAGGCCTACATCATGGTACCCAGCTGATTTTTCTATCTTTAGTAAAGTCAGAGTCTCGCTCTTGCTCAGTCTGGTCTCAGACTCCTGAGCTTAAGCAATCCTCCTGTCTTGGCCTCCCAGAGTGCTAAGATTATAGGCAGTGAGTGCTAGGATTAGTGCAGTGAGCCACTGTACCTAGCCATGAACTGGGTATTTATGCTCTACCCAAACATAAATACTGAACATTCACTGAAGGATTGTTATAAAATGGAAATTAATAATGCATCTGTGCCTGGTCTTGTCACCAGGTCCAGAAGACGCAGCTGAGCATGAGCAGGAGGCGCAGAACCCCACGCTATGGCTCCTGCCACTTTGTTGCCTCTTTCTTAATTCACACCAGCTCCTAAGGAGGACTTCCATATGGCCAGTTAATACAGCAGCAGGAAACATAGTCCAGGTGTAGTGATGCACCTGCCTGTCAGGCTTCACCAGCTGGAAGTGGATGGCTGCTATACCATCTCTCCACTAAAGGATGGCCCAGGGAGACAGTGGTGTAGGAAAATCCTGATGAGCAGAAATCTGGATGCTGCATCTGGTTGTCCACTTTTTTTTTGAGACAGAGTCTAACTCTGTCACCCACAGCAACCTCAAACCCCTGGGCTCAAGAGATCCTCCTGCCTCAGCCTCCTGAATAGCTGGGAACTACAGGAATGCACCACCACACCTGGCTGGTTTATCCATTTTTTAGTAGAGACTGGGTCTTGCTCTTGCTCAGACTGGTGTCAAACTCCTGAGCTCAAGCAATCCACCTACCTTGGGCTCCCAGAGTGCTAGGATCATAGGTGTGAGTCACTGCAACTGGCTGACTTGATTGTCCATTTTGAGTGGAAGAAGAGGTAGACTGAGATACAGAACTATAGCAAAAATGGACGGTGACTCAGACCTGGAAAGAAATCCGTGGCAAGGAGATATGGGCAGAAACTCTTGGAATGGGCACAAAATATGAAATATAGACATTTCATGTCAACATCCGCCATAGGAGGAGGCTGTTAATGATCAGATGAACAAGATGCCCTGTCCTATAGACGTCGATGAGTTTCTTTCCCCAGCACACATGGGCTGCATGGACCAAGGTACAGACTGGCCATGGTGACAGGAATGAAAGCTTTGCATGGGCTTAACAGCTTGGACTTCACCTCTTTAGGTCTGATCTGGCTCCCTTGATGCTGAACGCCCGGTGTGCAGACAGCACAGGCCTATTCTGAGCCCCTGATAGGGTATCATTCCCTGGGAGACCAGTAAGCCAATGAGTGATATGTTCAGGATAGACACACGAACTGGGTACAATTTGTCTTCCCTCTCCTCAGAGCTTCTGCCAACTCCACCGGTTTCAAGATTCTCAGAATACTGTATCTGCCATTCTGTGGCACAACCCACATGTTATTGCCTAAGACTAGGGAATGCATTTTATGGCACAGAAAGTGGAGCAATGGACTCAACACCTGTGAATTTCACTGATCTTACCACATACTTCATTATGCAGAAGTAGTTAGTTTGTTAGAACAGTGGAATGGCCAGCTGAAGGCTTAGTCCTGGCATCGGCTAGGGGTTGACACCCTGTGAGGATGAGCTGCTGATCTACAAAGGTGTGGATACCTATCACCAGTGACCAATGTATGATGTCTTCTTTTTCCCAGACAGAATGCATGAGCCTAGGAACCAAGGAATGGAGATGGGAGTGATTCCTTTCACCATTATACCATAACCTTGAATAGTTTTTGCTTCTTGTTTCCCTGTGATGTTGGCTTCTGTCTATTTATTATACAAAGTGCCCAACAGAGGACTGCAGAAAATGGGGTTACTCTGTCAACTGGTGAAATTGATCCTGATTACCATCAAGAAATAGTGTTGCTGCAACACAAAGAAGGCAGAGAGCTATGTTTGGAGCCCAGGGGATTCCCTGTAGTTGCCTCTTAGTACTCATTTGGCCAATTGTCCTAGTCAACTGAAAACTGTAGCAATACAAAAGAACAAGGGCACTAAGGACTCAAATCCCATTATAAATCCAGGTCTGAGTCACCCCACCAGGTAAAGACCCTCATCCAACTGAGATGCTATCAGAGGGTAAGAGGACATAAAATGAGTTGTGGAATAAAGCAGATATGATTACTACCTGCTTAGACTTCATGACCAGTAACAGAAGCAGGGATGGTAACGGCTCTATTTTACATGTTTATATTATATTCTGTGCCCTGAGAAGCTTACATTTATAGACAACACTGAAGAGCTCCCTTGCACCACACATTTATATTCAACCTGTGAGGATCACCTAAAAGGTGATCAGAGAAAGGGAGAAGAATGAAGCAGAAATGTTGTCTTAGTCTGTTCAGGCTGCTAGCAACAAATATACCATATATTGGGTGGCTTAAACAGATAAACAAAAATGTGTTCCTTATGGATCTGGAGGCTGGGAAGGCCAAGATCAAGGTGTCAGCAGATTAGCATAAGGGAAGGGTTGCTTCCTGGTTTGCAGATGGCCATCTTCTCAAGGTATCCTCACATGGAAGAGCCCAGAGAGAAAAGGTGAACTCTCTGGGTCTCTTCTTATAAGGTCAATAATCCCCTTCATGAGGGCTCCATTCTCATTACTCGATTATGCTCTCAATGATGCTACCTCCAAATACCATCACTTTAAGGATTAGGTTTCAACATACAAATTTAGGGGAGAGGGGAAATATTCAGTCCATAGCAAATGTTTATTTCCAGACTCCCTCTTTATGGAGTTGCTGCCTGGTGGATTTTTGGTTATCTATTGCTGTATAACAAACCATCACAAATGTCATGTAGTTAAAATATGTAGCCCTTTCATATTGGCTTCTTTCCCTTAGTAGTATTTAAGGTTCCTCAATGTCTTTTCAAAGCTTTGATAGCTGATTTCTTTTTTATCACTGAATAATGTATTATCTGGATGTACCATAGTTTGTTTATCCACTCACCTACTGAGGACATCTTGATTTCTCTAGTTTTTAGCAAGTATAAATAAAGCTGCTGTACATACTTGTGTGCAGATTTTTATATGGACATAAAATTTCAGTTCCTTTGGTTAAATACAAAGGGGCTCTATTGTTGAATCATACATTAAGAGTTTGTTTATGTTTGTAAGAAACTTCTAAACTGTCTTCCAAAGTGGCTGTACCATTTTTGCATTCCTACCAGCAATGAATGAGAGTTCCAGTTGCTCCACATCCTCGCCAGCATTTGGTGTCATCAGTTTTCTGGATCCTGGTCATTCAATTACGTGTGCAGTGGTATCTCGTTGTTTTAATTTGCATTTCCCTATTAACATATGGCATAGAGCAGTGGTTCTCAACCCTTTGTAACAATAAAAATACATCCTGCATATCAGATATTTACATCATGATTCATAACAGTAGCAAAATTACAGTTGTGAAGTAGCAATGAAAATAATTTTGTGGTTGGGGGTCACCACATGAGGAACTGTATTAAAAGGTTGCTGCATTAGGAGGCATTAGAAAGATTGAGAACCACTGGCATAGAGCATCTTTTATATGCTTCTTTGTCATCTGTATATTTTCTTAGATGAGTTGTCTGTTAACATCTTTGGATCATTTTTTGATTGAGATGTTCATTTTCACCTTGTTATTTTGTAAGAATTCTTTGTATATTTTAAATGACAGTCCTTTACAGATATATTTTTTGCAAATATTTTCTGCCAGTCTGTGTCTTATCTTCTCATTATTTTGACAGCGTTTTCTGCAGACCTGAAATTTTTAATTTTAAAGAAGTCCAGTTTATTAATTTTTTTCTTTCATGGATCATGCCTTTTGTGTTGTAACTAAAAACTCAAGGTCATTTAGATTTTTCTTTCCTATCATTTAGGATTTTTATAGTTTTGCATTTTATATTTAGGTTAATGATTCATTTTGAGTTAATTTTTGTGAAGGTGGTAAGGTCTATGTCTAGATTCATTCTTTTGTATGTGGATGTCTAATTTTTCCAACACATTTTTTTGAAAAGACTATCTTTTCTCCCTTTTGGTCCTTTGCCAAAAATAGCTGACTGTGTTATGTTGGATTTATCTCTGAGCTCTTTATTCTGTTTCACTGATATATTTATCTATTATTTTGCCAATACCACATTGTCTTGATTACTGTAACTTTATAGTAAGTCTTGAAGTCAGGTAGTGTCAGGCCTTTTCTTCAATATTTTGTGACTATCTTGGATCTTTTGCCTCTGTTTATAAACTTTAGAATCAGTTTGTCAACATCCACAAAATAATTTGCTAAGATTTTGACTGAGATTGTGTTGACTCTATAGATCAATTTGGGAAGAACTTGATAATATTGATTCTTCCTACCCATGAACCATGAATATCTCCCATGTATTTAGCTATTTGAATTCTTTCATCAAACGTTTGTAGTTTTCCTCATATAGATCTTATATATATATATTGCTAGATTTATACCAAAGTATTTCATTTTGGAGTGGGCTAATGTAACCATCATTGAATTTTGATTTCAAATTCCACTTGTTCTTTGCTGGCATATAGGAAAGCAATTGAATTTTGTAAAATAATCTTGTATCTTGCTGCCTTGATATAATAATTCCTTATTAGTTTCAGGAATTTTTATTTTTGTTGATTCTTTTGGATTTTCTACCTAGACAAGTGTGTTATCTGCAAACAAAAACAGTTTTATTCCTTCCTTTCCAATCAGTATACCTTTTATTTCATTTCCTTATCTTATTGCATTAGCAAGGACTTACAGTGCAATGTTGAAAAGGAGTGACAGAAAGCGACACACTTACTTGTCTTGCTGCCAATCTTAGTGGGAAAGTGTCTAGTTTTTCACCAGTAAGTATAATGTTAACCATGAGTTTTTGCAGATGTTTTTTAATCGCTTGAGGAAGTTTCCCCCTCTAATCCTAGTTTACTGAGAGTTTTTATCATGAATAAGTGTTAAATATTGTCAAATGTTTTTCCTGAATCTATTGATATGGTCATGTGGCTTTTCTTCTTTTGTCCATTGATGAGATGGGTTATAGATGTTCATATGTTGCATATCTGGGGTAAAGTCCACTTAGTTATGTTGTATAATTCTTTTTGTAAATTATTGGATTCTATTTGCTAATGGGTTTTTTTTTTTGAGGATTTTTTCTGTTCATAAGAGATGTTGGTCCACAATTTTCTTGTAATGTTTTTGTCTAGTTTTCATGTTACTGTAATTCTGGCTTTCTGCTTCTATATTCTCAAAAAGATTATAGAGAATTGCTATAATTTCTTCCTCATATGTTTGTTGGAATTCACCATTGTACCTATCTGTGTCTAATACTTTCTGTTTTGGAATGTTATTAATTATTGATTTGATTTCTTTAATAGATACAGGCCTATTCAGATAGTCTATTTTTGTGTGTGTGGTTTTTGGCAAATTGTGTCTTCCAAGGAATTGTGCCCTCTCATCTACTTTATCAAATTTGTGGGCATAGAGTTGTTAATAGTATTTCTGTATAATCCTTTTAATGTCCCCAGTCTCTGTACTGATGTCCCCTCTTTAATTTCTGATAATAGTGATTTGTTTCCTCTCCATTCTTAGCCAGGCTAAGAATTTTATGATTTAAAAGAAACAGTTGATTTTATGTTTAAAAGAAAGTTTTGCTTTCATTGATTTTCTCTGTTGATGTCTTTTTCCAATTTCATTGATTTCTGCTCTAATTTTTGTTATGTTTTTCCTCTGCTTACTTTAGATCTAATTGGCTCTTCATTTTCTGATATCTTAAAGTGGAAACTTATATTATTAATTTTAGATTTTTTTCTTTTTTTTTTTTGAGACAGAGTTTCACTATGCTGCCCTCGGTAGAGTGCTGGTAGAGGGCCGTGGCATCACAGCAACCTCAAACTCTTGGACTTAAGTGATACTTTTGCTTCAGCCTCCCAAGTAGCTGGGACTACAGGCACCTGCCACAACACCCAGCTGTTTTTGTTTTTGTTTTGGGTTGCAGTTGTCATTGCTGTTTAGCAGGCCTGGGCTGGGCTCCAACTCTCCATCCTCAGTGTATGTGGCCGGCGCCCTACTCACTGAGCTATAGTGCCGAGCCAGATTTTCTAATATAAGCATTCAATGCTATAAATTTCCCTCTAAGCATTCTTTTCACTGGATTCTGAAACTTATGTTTTTATTTTCATTTAGTTCAAAATATTTTTAAATTTCTCTTGAGATTTCTTAATTGATCTATGTATTATTTGGAATGTGTTGTTTACTCTTCAAGTGTTTTGGAACATTTTTGCTTTCTTTCTATTATTGGTGTTTAGTTTAATTCCACTGTGATCTGACACCATATGTTGCATGGTTTCTATTTTTTTACATTTGTTAAAGTGAGCAGACTTGTAATCCTAGCACTCTGGGAGGCTGAGAAGGGTGGATCTCCTGAGCTCAGGAGTTCAAGACCAGCCTGAGCAACAGTGAGATTCCATTTCTACTAAAAATAGAAACAGTATCCAGGCATCCTGGTAGATGCCTGTAGTTCCACCTACTCAGAGGCTGAGGCATGATGATCACTTGAGCCCAAGAGTTTGAGGTTGCTGTGAGCTGTGACACCACAGCACTCTACCCAGGGCAACAGTGTGAGACTCTGTCTCAAATAAATAAATCAATAAATTTGTTAAAATGTGTTCTACAGCCCTAAATGTGATCTACCATGGTAAATGTTCCATGTGAGAATGTGTATTCTGCTGTTGTTGGAGGAATAGGCTATAGATTATTCACTTGATTGAGTATTGTTGAATTCAACACTCACCAAACTGATTTTCTGCCAGCTGGTTCTGTCCCTTTCTAATAGGAGGCTATTAAAGTTTTTAACTATAATAGTGTATTAATCCTTTAACCTTACTGAATTTGTTTACCAGTTCTAAGAATTTTTTTGGTAGAATCCCTAAGATCATGTCATCTGTGAATGGGGGTGATTTGACTTCCTTTTTCCAGCTTGGATGCACTTTATTTCTTCCTCTTGCCTAATTGCTCTGCCAGTACTTCTAGTACTATGTGAAACAGAAGCAGTGACAGGAGGCATTCTTGTCTTGTTCCATTTCTTAGAGGAGAATCTTTCAGCTTTTTTATGTTTGGTGTGATATTAGCTGTGGTTCATATATGATCTTTAGTGTGTTGAGGTACTTTGCTAGATTGATTGATTTTGAGGCAGAGTCTCACTTTGTTACTCTCAGTACAGTGCCAGGGCATCAGAGCTCACAGCAACCCCAAACTCTTGGGCTTAAGCTATTCTCTTGCCTCAGCCTCCTCAGCTGGGACTACAGGCACCTGCCACAACGCCTGGCTTTTTTTTTAAGAGATGAGGTCTCACTCTGGCTTAGGCTGGTCTCGAACTTGTGAGCTCAGGCAATCCACCCACCTTGGCCTCCCAGAGTGCTTGGATTACAGTTGTGAGTCACCGTGCCCAGCCTTTAATAGCATTTTTATCATGAAAGGATGTTGAATTGTATCAAACACTTATTCTGTATCTATTAAGATGATCATATGTTTTTTTCCCCCTTCATTCTGTTGAGGTGATGTGTCACATTTACTGATTTCCTTTTGTTGAACTATCCTTGCATCCCTAGGATGAATCCCACTTAATCACAGTGCATTGATCTTTTTGATGTGTTATTTGATTTGGTTTGCTGGTTTTTTGTTGAGGATTTTTGTTTTTAATATTTAGCCCCCACATGTGATTGAGAACATATGAAATTTGTCTTTCCATGCCTGGCTTATTTCACTTAATGTATGGTTCCATCCATGATGTTGCAAATGGCAAGATTTCATTCTTTTTGTGGCTGTATAATATTCCATTGTGTATATGTACCACAATTTCATCAGGAATATTGATCTGTAGTTCCCTGTTTTTTCCTTGTGTCATGGTATGGTTTGGGAATTAGTTATGCTAGCTTTGTGTTATGGGTTTGGAAGAACTTTCTCCTCTTCAATTTTTTTGAAGTATTTTCAAAAATACTTGAGAAGAATTGGTATTAGTTCTTTAAAAGTTCAGTAGAATTCAGCTGTGAAGCAAACTGATCCTGGACATTCCCTTGTTGGGAGACTTTTTATTACTGATTCAATCTTATTACTTCTTATTGATTTGTCAAGGGTTTCTATGAGGTCAGACAAATAAGTTTGCAAACTCATCCTAGAAGTGTTACATATCTCATTGCTGAACATCACTGCGGTCACCTTCAAGGTACCTGCCTTGGGAAGCTATGCACTGATGCCAGCACCTGTCTACCCTTAAAGACATTTTGGAACTCTTTTTCTGAAATGGCTATCAGAATTGTTGTCCTATATAGTGTGACAATTAAATTCACGAATTCATTCTAGGAAAGTGTTACATACCTTATTGCTTGATATCACTACAGTCACCAGATGGCCAAAGGGAGTGCTTTGAAGGTGACCATAGTGATATTCAGCAACGATAGTGCTTTTTCTAGGATGAGTTCACAAACTTAATTATCTGACCTCATATCTCTTCTTGGTTCAATGTGAATTTATCCATTTCCTCTATGTTTTCAAATTTATTAGTGAGCGGTTATTCATGGTAGTCTCTAATGATGCTTTGTATTTTTGTGATATCAACTGTGGTATCTCTTCTTTTGTTTCTGATTTTATTTATTTGAGTCTTTTTTTTTAGACTGGCTAAAGTATTGTCCATTTTGCTTATCTCTTTAAAAAAAAAACTTTTTGTTTCATTTATCTTCTTTATTATTCCATCCATTTCCTTTTTTTTTTGAGACAGAGCCTCAAGCTGTCACCCTGGATAGAGTGCCGTGGCATCACAGCTCACAGCAACCTCCAATTCCTGGGCTCAAGTGAGTCTTCTGCCTCCGCCTCCCAAGTAGCTGGGACTACAGGTGCCCGCCACAACGCCCGGCCATTTTTTGATTGCAGCTGTCATTGATGTTTGGCGGGCCCGGGCTGGATTCGAACCCTCCAGCTCAGGTGTACATGGCTGGCACCTTAGCCACTTGAGCCACAGGTGCTGAGCCCCATCCATTTACTTTTAGTCTATATGTATTATTTTACCTAATGTGGATTTTTATAGAAAACACAGTTGGGTCTTACTTTTTGACAGTATTGATCTTCTAATTGAGGTATTTAGACTATTGATGTTTGAAGTAATGATTGACATAGCTGGATTAATATGTATCATACTTGTTACTTGATACTATCATACTTGTTTTCTACTTGTTGTCCTTGTTTTTTATTTCCTTTTTGTCTTCCATTCCTTTTCTGTCTTTGTGGTTTTAACTTATTTTATTTTCTATCCTTTCTTAGTTTATCAATTATGCTTCCCTTTTTACTTTTTTTTTTTTTAATGGTTGCTCTCATTTTAAATTTCTAACCTGATAATTCCAACATCCCTGTCATTTATATGAGTCTGGTTCTGACATGTGCTCTGTCTCTTCAAATTGTCCTTTTTGCCTTGTAATTTTTGATAGCCAAACATAATGTACTGGGTAAAGGACTGCTGTAAATAGGCCTTTAGTTATGTGATGGGAAAGTATAGAGTGAGGGGATGCATTCTCTATTCCTGTGATGAGGTCTCAGTCTTTTAGTGAACCTGTGCTTCTGGACTGTGAACTTCAGTGTGCTTTCCAGTTCCCCATCCACCCAGAGTGAGCTGGAGTGGGGTATGTCCCCTCCCCTGGGTCAGTTAGGTTTAACTGGTAGCTTATACTCCAATAGCTGCTTCTGAGGGAGGCCTGCTAAGTAGAAAAGAATGTTCTGGTATATTTCAAAATGATTCCTTTCCTCCACCACCTGCCAGAAACACAGGCTCCCCCCACCACAATATTCAGTGGATGAGCTTCTGTAGCTAAAACTTACAAAACTGCATGGACATCCCATGGCTGAGTCCTCTTAGAGTTTTTTGACTTTCAGACTTGACCACTCTGAGCCTCCAACCATTTTTCAATTACAATTTAGGTTTTCCTCCCCTGATACCCTTTCCTATGGAGGCCTCAGCTCATGGGTTTCTGCTTTGGCAAGTTGTGATTCTCCAGCTTTTGGGGCAGTGTTTTCCTTATGACTCACCTCTCTTAAGGATCTAAAAATAGTTGTTAATTTTTTCAGTTCATTCAGTTTTTCATTTGTTTGGATGGAGTAACAACTTCAAGCTTCTTACATGTTTGACCAGACACCAGAAGTCACATGCTACCTATACTCTTTCCTTATCTGGCTTTTTTTACTCAGCACAATTAATTTTAAATTTATCTGTAGTTACATATATCAGTAATTAGTTCCTTTATTATTGCTAAGTAGAATTAAATTATATGGATATAACATAGTTTATCCATTCATCTCTCTTATAAAAGTTTTTCTTATTTTTAATTATTATGCGTACATAATATTTGTATATCTTTATGGGGTGTAAGTGATGTTTTGATACCGGCATACAATGTGAATTAATAAAATCAGGGTAATTGAGCTATCCATTAACTCAAGCATTTAAGATTTCTTTGTGTTAGAAACATTCCAATCCCACCCTTTTATTTTAAAAGAAATCATAACTTATTGTTGGTTGCAGTCATTTTGTGGAGCTATCAAATATTGTTCATTCTATCTAACTATAATATGCAACTATATTTTTGCACCTATTTACCATCCCCACTTTATCCTTTCTTCCTGCTACTCTTTCCCTTCTTTGGTAATGGTCATGCTACCCCCCCATCTCCATGAGATCAATTGTTTTTAATATTTAGCCCCCACATGTGATTGAGAACATATGAGATTTGTCTTTCCATGCCTGGCTTATTTCACTTAATGTATGGTTCCATCCATGATGTTGCAAATGGCAAGATTTCATTCTTTTTGTGGCTGTATAATATTCTATTGTGTATATGTACCACAATTTCTTTAATCCATTCATCCATTAATGGATATTTGGGTTGATTCCATATCTTGGCTATTGTGAATAGTGCTGCAGTAAACATGGGAGTGCAGATTTCTTTGCAATACATTGAATTCCCTTTTTTTGATGTATATCCAGCAGTGTGACTGCTCAATTATATGGTAGTTCTATTTTTAGCTTTTTGAGGAACCTCCATATTGTTCTCCATGGTGGTTGCACTAATTTACATTCCAACCAATCCTTGTCAGTGTTTATTTATTGCCTGTCTTTTGGATAAAAGCCATTTTAACTTAGGTGAAATAATATTTCATTGTAGTTTTGATTTTCATTTCTCTGATGGCTAATGAGGTTGACTGTCTTTTCATATATCTGTAGGCCATCTCTCTTCTTTTGAGAGATGTCTATTCAGATCCTTTGCCCATTTTTTAACAGGATTATTTGATTTTTTTTCCTATTGTGTTGTTGGTGCTCCTCATATATTCTGGCTATTACTCTATTGTCAGACAGGTAGTTTAAAAATATTTTCTCCCGTTCTGTGGGTTGTCTCTTCACTTTGTTGGTTGTGTCCTTTGCTGTTAGAAGCTTTTTAGCTTAATGTGATCCCATTTGTCCAATTTTGCTTTTATCCAAGCTTTAGGGGTATTTATTATTCAATAAGTCATTGTTCACACCAATGTCCTAAAGCATTTCTCCAATGGTTTCTTTTAGTGGTTTCATAGTTTCAGGTTTTGATTTTTCATAGTTTCAGATTTCATTTTTGCATATGGTAAGAAATAAGGGTCTAGTTTCATTCTTCTACATATGGATATCCAGTTTGCCCAGCACCATTTACTGAAGATACTCTTTCCTCTTTCCCCACTGTATGCTCTTGGCATCTATGTTGAAGATAAACTCACTATAGATGTATGGATGTATTTCTAGGTTCTTTGTTGTATTCCATTTGTCTATGTGTCTTTTTTAATGCCAGTACCATACTGTTATTTCTGTAGTATAATTTGGACTCATGTAATATGATTCCTCCAATTTTGTTCTTTTTGCTCAGGATGGCTTTGGCTATTCTGGTTCTTTTGTGATGCCATGTAAGTTTTAGGATTTTTTTTTATTTCTGTAAAGAATATCATTGGAGGGCGTGGTGGCTCATGTCTATAATCCTAGCATTCTTGGAGGCTGAGGCAAGTGATAAAGTGAGACTTCGTCTCAAAAAAAAAAAAAATACCACTGGTATTTTGGTGGGGATTGCATGGAATCTATACATTGCTTTGGGTAATATGGACATTTTAGCAATATTTATTCTTCCAATCCATGAACATGGAATATCTTTGCATTTTTTGTGTCATCAACCACTTTCCCAATGTTTTGTAGTTTTCACTATAAAGATCTTTCACTTCTTTGGTTATATCCGTTCATCTCTTTATAAATATTTGGGTTGTTTCCAGTTTGGGATTATAAAAATAAAGCTGATATAAACACTCATGTGAAAGTCTCTCAATAGACGTGTTTTTATTTCTTTTGGGTAAATATCTAGGATCATGTAGAAGATACATTTTTGTCTTTTTAAGAAGTAGCTATATCATTATCCCATTCATCCATGTAAAAACAAAAAACATTTATACCCACTGAATCTACTGAAATAAAGAAATATATAGGTAAGTAGATAGATAAACAGGTAGACAGATAAATAAATAAAATCAGGCGTGGGGGAACAGCCAAACATTTTTTTTTCCATCATTTTGTCACCCTTGGTAGAGTGCCATGGTGTCATAGCTCACAGCAACCTCAAACTCTTGGGCTTAAGTGATTCTCTTGCCTCTGCTTCCCAAGAAGCTGGGACTACAGATACCCACCACCAACGTCCAGCTATTTTAGAGACAGGGTCTCTCTCTTGCTCAGCAATCTACCCTCCTTGGCCTCCCAGAGTTCTAGGATTACAGGCCTGAGCCACTGAAACCAACCTAGCCAAACTATTTTTTGAAAGGGTTGTACCATTTTATATTTCTACAACAGTGTATAAGATATTTAATTGGTATAGTCAGTTTTTTTAAATTTAGCCATTCTAGTAGGTATGTAGAAGTATCTCATTGTGATATTAATTTGCATTTCCCTAATTACTAAGAATATCAATTACCTTTTCAGGTGTTTATTTGACATCAAATATTTTCTGTGGTAAAACTTCTTCTCAGATCTGAGGCTGAGAAGAATTCAATTATTTTATAATTAAGTTTTGAGGGTTCTTTATGTCTGTATTAAAGATAAATGACTTTTATCAAGTAATGTGATTCACAAATACAGTAGAACCTTTGTAAGTTGACTACTCAAGAGACTGTAACAAATTGGTCAACATATAGAGATGGTCAAAATAAGGAACTAGGCTTCCTGTGCTGATACATACATGTACTTTACTCTCTTATTCAGCTTTTATGATAAAAAAAACCTATGATATTTTATTAGAGAATATCATAGGAAATCATACAGAATCAAAATGTAATAAAATCATACATACAGTAATCTTACAAAATCAATACACTTACTGTTTTCTCATGGTTTAATCATTCTTTTTGAAGAAAGAAAGAATCAGTCTTGGTCTGTTTCTTTTTTTTTTTGAGACAGAGTCTCAAGCTGTCGCCTTGGGTGGAGTGCTGTGGCGTGACAGCTCACATCAACCTCAAACTCTTGGGCTTAAGCGATTCTCTTGCCTCAGCCTCCCAAGTAGCTGGGACTGCAGGCGCCTGCCACAATTCCCGGCTATTTTTTTGTTGCAGTTTGGCAGAGGCCAGGTTCAAACCTACCTCCCTAGGTATATGAGGCCAGCGCCCCACCCACTGAGCCACAGGCACCACCCCCTTGACCTGTTTCTTATACTTATTTTACTTATTACAAATATGAGTGGAGAAAGCACTCTCAATGCTGGCTACACCACTCAGCATACCTGGGCATTTTTCCACAGCAAATGACTTCAACTACATTATGAGATGCCTGACATCCTCTTCTTCTGGAGTCTCTGAAATTTCTGTGTCATCCTCACTTTCTTCTTCCACTTCATCAGCTACTTCATGCCCTTTTACTCTGGTCTGTATTTTGGTCCATATTGCTTGGAAAATTGCTTCTGGGTCAGGTTCATTACAGGTTTCCACCTCATCATCCATTGCGACAAAACCTTCAAAATCTAATCCTTCAAATTTTGCCATGGGAGATGGACTCTCTGACAGGTCTACAACATCTCTTTTTGTTTTTAGAGACAGAGTCTCACTTTGTCGCCCTAAGTAGAGTGATGTGGCATCACAGCTCACAACGACCTCCAACTCCTGGGCTTAGGCAATTCTCTTGCCTCAGCCTCCCGAGTAGGGACTACAGGCACCCACAACACCTGGCTATTTTGTTGCAGCTTGGCTGGGGCCGGATTCAAACCTGCCACCCTCGGTAATGGGGCTGGCGCCCCACCCACTGAGCCACAGGTGCCGCCCTAAAACATCATTTTCTTAGGGGTTGAGACAAATCCAACTTTCTTGAAACACTCCTGCATCATTTCTGGCTGAACTTAATTCTAAGCAGAACTGATCCAGAGGACAGCATTCAGAGCATGAATTGATGCAGCAGATGAAGTTGCTTCCAGAGGCAGACTGCAGTTTTGTGTTTTAGGAATGACCCACTGCAGGAAGTGGGCTCGGTAGTGCATTTGAAATGTGTTGATAATGCCTTGGTCAAGAGGTTGGATTTTTGAGGATATGTTTGGAGGCAGAAATTTCAGTGTCATATTTATGAGATGATTCACTTGCAGGTGGCTTGGACAATTGTCTACTGCCAGTAGAATAGAAGAAAATACAATAGAACCTCTGTCGTTGACTACCTCCTTGATTTGACCTAATTTTCATAGATAAGGCATCATACCACATTACTCAAAGACATTACTCAAAGGAAGACTGACCTCTATATGTTGACCATGTCTGTGAGCTGTCTCTTGACCACTTGGACTGTGACATACAATATAAGGTATGGGGTGGTGCCCATAGCTCAGTCGGTAGGGCGCCAACCACATACACTGAGGCTGGTGGGTTCGAACCCTGCCTGGGCCAGCTAAAACCACAATGACAACTGCAACAACAATAAAACAGCTGGGCGTTGTGATGGGTGCCTGTAGTCCCAGCTACTTGGGAGGCTGAGGCAAGAGAATCGCTTAAGCCCAAGAGTTTGAGGTTGCTGTGAGCTGTGATGCCATGGGACTCTACCAAGGGTGACAGAGTGAGACTCTGTCTCAAAAAGACCAAAAAAAAAAAAAAAAAAAAAAACCCAAAAACCAAAAAAAACAAACCTGGATTATTTCCATTCTTCTCTTCTCTTTTCATTGTTGGCTTCATCCTCACGCTCACGACAAGATGGCAACAGCAACTGGAGTATTCACTTTCTTTTTTTTTTCATTTTTTTTTAAATCATAGCTGCATAGGAGTATTCACTTTCTGACGGGGCAGCATCAAGATTCATTAGCTCTCTTAGGAAGGGGGAAAGTCTTCCCAGAAACTGCCTACTTGTCTTCCTCCCATGTCTCATTGGCCAGAATTGAGTTACAGAACCATTCATCACTGGTCACTGACAAGGGACAATGAGATTGTCCGTGGAAGAATCAGGCTTAGCCTCGGAACTGAGAGTGTTGTGCTGCAAAGAGGATAGGTATTCTTACGAGCAAAATTTCGGTGCTGTTAGCAAGGAAAAAGTATGACTCCAGGTTGGAAAATAGCTTATATCATGGCCCACAGGAGGAAAGGATGATGGAATGCAACTCACTCATGGCCAGCTCTAGGAAGTGCATTAGCTGTAAGTAAGAGCCATGTAGCCAATGGACAAAGAGAAGAATAATAGTTAAAGAATCCCTGGTCTTGTGCCTCCCCTCTTCTAGGTGCTCAGGTTTAGACATCCAAAGCTTATCTAATAATTTAGGCTATTCATAGACTAACGAAGGGAATAGAAAGTTGAGGATTATAGGTTTTTATTTTAGGAATGATAGTGTGAATTGAAGAACTATATCAGGTAGTATGTTTTGGTTTCAAATCAAAGTTTACAAACAGAGCTTAAATTGGCTTTAAAAAGAAAAAAAAAGGAAATGTATTACCTAATGTGGTAATGTCACAAGAATCAGGGTTGGTTGATTCAGCTGCTCAATGATACTTTCATTCCAGGTTTTTTTCCCATCTCTTTGTTCTCCCATCCTTGGTGCTGGCTTCATTTGTAGGCTGGTGGCAGATCTCTTCAGCACTTCCATACATCACATTCTGAAATGACAACATCTGGAAGGTAAAGGGAGGAAGTATTTTTGTGGCTTTTCTTTTAAAGAGTAGAAAGGTTCTTGGAACCATCTCCCTGCTGAATGGGAGGGAGGAACCATCTCCATTCAGCAGGGAGATGGTTCCAAGAAACTTTCTCCTCATGTTTCATCAACCAGGTTTCTGTCACAAGTTCACTTGTGAACCAGACATTAGCAAGAAGTATAGATATTTTGTGACTAGTTTATGTTAATAACTATCTGGAATGAAATGGATGTTTGGGAGGCAACCTTGTAACTGGGAAGCTGAGTCCAAAATGAGGTATGCACTGTGTGTGGGAGAAGAAAGAGGAGGTACAGAATCAACTAGATTTGATTTTGTTTGCTGAGACTGTCTGGTGATATGGAAGGAATGTAGCTTGTCTCTGCACTCTCTCAAGGTTGTAAAGGATTCCTAATCATAACCTATAGGAAACCAGGGGAAGACTGTATTTTCTCATAGCTACGTCACCAAGAAAGTCACTTGGAGCAATAAATGTTCATCTAGTCAACATTTATTGAACAGTGGAGAAAATGCGGAGGATAGAAATCAATAGCTCGTGGTCTCTTCCCTCAAGGACCACATAGTCTAGTGCGAAGTCATAATAGATTGTCCTGAGAGCTATAAATAGGAATGTGAGCTGAGCCCCATGGCTTGGAGGTAATGGGGGAGGGGAGGGATTCCCAGGGGAGAATCACAGGTGCTTGAGCTAAGTACTGAATGTGAACCAAGTTTGACAGACAAATGACAGGCAAGAGCAGTCCAGAAAGGGAACAGCATATACAGAAACACTGAAGCACAAAAGGATATGGCGGAAGAAAGATTTTAAAGACATTTGATATGACTGGTTTGTAGCAGCTATCAGAATTAAAGTTGATAAAGTAGGCTTTGCACTGAAAGGTCTTGTAAGCCACATGATAAGAAGACTGGAATCTTCAAAATGAGTTAGGAGCCACTGAAGAATTTTAAGCAGGGATTCGACCTTGTCAAATTTGTATTTTCCAGAGCTTACCGTGACAGTAGATGGAAGACAGTGTAGAGATGATACTCAAATCAGGCAACCTGGTTAGGGAGGTAATCTGAATGAGACTCAGTTTCCCTATTGATAAAATGGGGTAGTAGGCATTGGGTTAGGTTAGGTATTGCAAGTACAGTTCTACGAGGCCGGACAAGTCTTGTGTAGGAGTTAGGCACACTATGTGTGGCTGGGAGCTGCACTGGAGAAATGGAACAGACCCAATCTAAAAGGGGGGCAGCAAGATACTCAGCCTAGACTATTGTCTCTAGCAATAGTCCCAGAGATTCTAAATTCTCCAGGTTTTCCCCCAAAAAGCTCAAAGTCATTTTTGATGAAATTTCCCAATTTTATATATATGTTGGTACTGAATTCAAAAGTACCGATATCAGCAGCAACAAGACTACGGACCGAGTAAGTTTATCTGCCAGATTTATTCTGCTGGTATTCTCCAGTGTGGAACCTTGAGGCATGGTAAGCTCTAGGGCCTCTTCCAACTCTAACAACATGTGATTCCACACTATTCCAATAGTGTTTATGCTATGTTGTTATTGTTCATTCATGGCAAGCCAGGCATATGGGTGAAAATATTTTGTGCTGTTTAAACAGGCCTTATCAAATATTTCTAGGATTGGTGAGCATTCATTTGTTGGTATTTTCATTTATTAATTTGTTAATTCAACAAGTATTTGTATAGTGTCAATTGCATGCAAAGCATTGTTAAATTGAGATGGAGAGATAAAAGAGAAAAATGGACCTAGGGGGTTGAGAAGGAAAGACTGGGACTTCCTTATACAAAGGAGAAAAGTCATTTCTCACCTGTTGCCTCTGCCAGTAGGTCTTAAAGGAGAGGATTCTGCAGCCCAGCTCAAGGCCTTGGTGTTCACTCTTTACCCTCCACAAAACACAGGGCTGGGCAAGCTTGTTCATAGGGGGTCCTGGGACACTCAGGACCTGCCTACTGGCCATGCCATCTCAAAGAAAAGGCAAGTGACAAGAAAGGAAAGGAAGGAAAGACAAACAAATTACTGCTTAAGAAAGTGGATTTTTATGATTATCAGATGGTTAACAGTTGAAATTTGTTAAGGAGGGTTAAAAAAAGGTTGTCCTTTTTTTTCCTTACAGAGAGTACTAAATATGAACATGCAAGATGTAGATAAGTGTGTATTGTTTGGGAAATGGCTAAAATATTTCTGGAAGGACACATTCACACAAGAAACTAGCAATTGAATTTTCCTTAGTTTAATTCTATTTAATTAATTTGATTTAATACAGGTACTTTTTAAACCACAGAAACGGAGCTTAAAACAATATCGAGTTATATACTAAGAAAGTTAAAACGCCATACCACTAAAGCAAAGAAAACAATAAATTGCCATTTAAGACTCATTTTTAACATAACATTTTTAAACCAAATGATTATTTTATAAGAATCACAAAGAATTTTAAAATTACAATATTCAGTGTTGTCCATGTAACATGGAACAATGTCAGAAGCTTTAAAGCCGTACACAGTATGCCTTTCAAGTCAGCAATGATAATAGCAAGAATTTATCCACAGGAAACCATTTAACATGTTTATAAAAATTTAACGATAAGGGTAGTTATCCTTAGCGTTAATTTTTTAAAACCTGAAAAAAGACTAGAAGACTAGCGACAGGAAGTTGGTAAAATAAATGCCATATATTTGTTATTATCTAGTCATTAACCATAACTCATATTTATTCACATGGAAAGTTGTCACGGGGGAGCATACTTTGACTCATTCATAAGAGAGTCATCTAATAGGTAGGGCAATGCAGCAACGAAATGAGCAAGCTGGGGCATTCTAATAACAGGCTTTGTACCAAGAGCAGTTATGTGTCCCACAGCAACATGGCCAAAAGAATTGTGCTGGCCAGGAAGGAGAGAACTGGGAGGAACCAGATCATGCAGTTTAGGGAACTTTAAGATCATCAGAAGGATAATACCTCAGTCTAGACCAGTGTGGTCTGGAGCAGCAATAGAAATATGTGAGCCATGTATGTGATTTTTGAATTGCCTATAGTGACAGATGATATTACTTTTAATAATCTATTCCATTGGCTTGGTGCCTGTGACTCAACGGGCTAAGGCGCCAGCCACGTACACCCGAGCTGGCGGGTTCGAATCCAGCCCGGGCCCGCCAAACAACAATGACGGCTGCAACCAAAAAATGGCCCGGCGTTCTGGCGGGCGCCTATGGTCTCAGCTACTTGGGAGGCAGAGGCAAGAGACTCGCTGAAGCCCAGGATTTGGAGGTTGCTGTGAGCTGTGATGTCATAGCACTCTATCCAAGGTGACAGCTTGAGGCTCTGTCTCAAAAAAAAAAAAAAATAATAATAATCTATTCCATTAACTCAATATACTCAATATTAGCATTTCAACATGTGATCAATATGTGTATAATTACTAACGAGATCATTTATTACATTCTTACTCTAGCGGCTATTTCACACTTAAAGCACATTCTACACTCAACATTCTAAACGCTCTGTAGCTACATGGGGCTAGTGACTGGTATACTTGGCAATACTAATAACATCAGTGACCAGTGTTCATGAACTTAGAGGCTATTTTGTTCTCTGCCTTGTTTGGAAAGTGTGATTGGTGAGGAAGCCTTGGGTACTCAGACGAAAAGTTTACCTGAAAATACATCCAGAGGCAGACAGTAGGAGAAGACGGGAGGAGATTCCTGCTCTGGGGAAGAAGTTAGACTTTAATGTCCTCTCCAACACCAAGTTCCTAACCCTATAGTGAGTTTCAGGCCCCTGACCTCACTGTCCAGTCTAACGGAGACAAAAGGTAGTTTTATGTTATTCCTGCTAATGTCAAGTGCAGGACAAGAAAGAGGGACAGATAGACATAAAGAGAGACAACGGTCCACTTGAGCCCAAGAGTTTGAGATTGCTGTGAGCTATGATGCTACAGCACTCTACTGAGTGTGAAAGTGAGACTTTTTATTATTATTATTATTTTTTTTATTGAGACAAAGGTTGCTTGCATTGCACAAAAATAACACAAAATTGTCTTGGTAGGTAGCTTTATTTTATTTATTTATTTATTTATTTATATATTTATTTTTGAGACAGAGCCTCAAGCTGTCACCCTGGATAGAGTGCCGTGGCATTACAGCTGACAGCAACCTCAGATTCCTGGGCTCAAGCAAGTCTCCTGCCTCCGCCTCCCAAGTAGCTGGGACTACAGGCACCCGCCACAACGCCCGGCCATTTTTTGGTTGCAGCCGTCATTGTTTGGCGGGCCTGGGCTGGATTCGAACTCACCAGCTCAGGTGTACGTGGCTGGTGCCTTAGCCCATTGAGCCACAAGTGCTGAGCCAAAAAGATTTTATTCTAATTCACAGGTGAATTGGTGAATGAAATAATGACAACCTGTGACTTCCTGTGGCACCTTATGGGGAAATAGGTAGGAAGTGTTAGGGATCTAAACCCTTCTCCTACCTCCTCTCCTAGAGCAAAAGGCCCAGCTGGCCCTGCTCCAACAGTTCCCCTGGAAAGACTCTAACCAGCCAAACCCTTCCAGCAATGTGGAATCTCCCTCCCACTACACCCATATGAAAACAAGACCCCAACCACTCTCATTGTAGCCACCATCTTTGCCTGGAAGTATCTCAGTCCCCTTTCATAAACTTGGCTTGAACCTTTCCTGGTCTCTGAGTACACCCCCAAACCCCATTCATCTTTTGCTGAAACCCAGGACTGGCAGTTGATTAGTGGCCTGGCCTAACCATCCCAGTTCCTTGGGGAGTTAAACCTGTTCCCCGTGCTGCCCAGACATGACTCCACTGACCAGTCTGCTGGAGATTTTTAGAGGATTTTGACCCGTCCGCCATTGAGGGTTAGCAGGGTTCCTGAATACCTTTACACAGAACTCCCCTGCTCCGTGGCTCTATGTTCTCATGTCCCCTTTGCTTCATTCTCATTTAACCAGGAATTTTTTTTTTTTTTTTTGAGACAAAGCCTCAAGCTGTCACCCTGGATAGAGTGCCTTGGCATCACAGCTCACAGCAACCTCCAATTCCTGGGCTTAAGCGAGTCTCTTGCCTCCACCTCCCAAGTAGCTGAGAGTATAGGCGCCCACCACAACGCCCGGCCATTTTTTGGCTGCAGCCGTCATTGTTGTTTGGCCCGGGCTGGATTCGAACCCGCCAGCTCAGGTATATGTGTCTGGTGCCTTAGCCCCCTGAGCCACAGGCATCAAGCCCAGGAAATTTTTTTTTGAGACAAGAGTCTCAAGCTGTCGTCCTGAGTAGAGTGTCAGTAGAGTGTCGTTCTGAGTAGGCGTCATAGCTCATAGCAACCTCCAAATCAGGATCAAGTGATCCTCTTGCCTCAGTTTTTCTATTTTTAGTAGAGATGAGGGTCTCCATTTTGCTCTGGCTTGTCTTGAACTTGTCAGCTCAAGCAATCCACCCACCTGGGCGTCCCAGAGTGCTAGGATTACAGGCGTGAGCCACCACGCCCAGACACGCCTGGCTATTTTTAGAGATGAGATCTAGCTCTGGCTCAGGCTGGTTTCAAACTCATGAGCTCAGGCAATCTACGCACCTCCGCCTGCTAGAGTACTAGGATTACATGTGCGAGCCTCTACTCCTGGCTGTTACTAATTTAAATCTTAATGCCAGGCTCGGCGCCTGTGGCTCAAAGTGCTAAGGCACAAGCCACGTACCCTTGAGCTGGCAGGTTCGAATCCAGCCTGGGCCCGCCAAACAACAATGACGGCTGTCACCAAAAAATGGCCGGGCGTTGTGGCAGGCGCCTGTAGTCCCAGCTACTTGGGAGGCGGAGGCAGGAGACTCGCTTGAGCCCAGGAATTGGAGGTTGCTGTGAGCTGTGATGCCACGGCACTCTCTTCAGGGTGATAGTTTGAGGCTCTGTCTCAAAAAAATAAATAAATAAATAAATAAATAAATCTTAATACCGGAGAGAAACAAAGTACTTCATCTCCCAGTTTGCCCCATCTCCCTGTTGGCCCCAATATTTGACATAAACTGCAAAACTTAAAAGAAGCCTCAAGCCCCATAAACAAAACTTTTAGACCTGGCCTAAATGGTCTTTTAATCGAGATGGAGAGAGGACAGAGAAAGAGAGAAAACAGGACTGACAGAAGGCAGAAAAGTTTTTTTTAAAAAATTGGCTATCTGGTTCAGTGCCTATACTCAGCGCCGGCCGCATACAGCACTGATGGGTTCTAACCTGCCCAGTGCCTGCTAAAAATGACAACTATAACAAAATAATAGCCAGGCGTTGTGGCGGATGCCTATAGTCCCAGCTAATTGGGAGGCTGAGGCAAGAGAATCATTTAAGCCCAAGTGTTTGAGGTTACTGTGAGCTGTGAGGCCACAGCACGCTACCGAGGGTGACATAGTGAAACTCTGTCTCAAATAAATAAAAAAATAAATGAATAGTGGCTTTCACTTTTTATCACTTTTTTTTTTTTTGAGACAGAGCCTCAAGCTGTCACCCTGGGTAGAGTACCGTGGCATCACAGCTCACAGCAACCTCCAACTCCTGGGCTCAAGCGAGTCTCCTGCCTCTGCCTCCCAAGTAGCTGGGACTACAGGCGCCCGCCACAAAGCCCAGCTATTTTTTGGTTGCAGCCGTCAGGCTGGATTTCAACCCGCAAGCTCAGGTGCATGTGACTGGCGCCTTAGCCGCTTGAGCAATAGAAGCAGAGCCTCTCCAGGTTTTATTATTTTTTTTTACAGATAGGGTCTTGCTCTTGCTTAGATATCTGGAACTCCTGAGCTTAAGCAATCCACCACCTTGGCCTCCCAGAGTGCTAGGATTACAGGCATGAGCCACTGCACCATCCTCTAGGTTTTCTTTCTTTC
>CAUYRH010070402.1:0-39886 GCA_963574655.1 Perodicticus potto
TTTTTTGAGACAGAGCCTCAAGCTGTCACCCTGGATAGAGTGCTGTGGCATCACAGCTCACAGCAACCTCCAATTCCTGGGCTCAAGCGAGTCTCTTGCCTCCACCTCCCTAGTAGCTGGGAATACAGGCGCCCGCCACAACGCCCAGCCATTTTTTGGTTGCAGCCGTCATTGTTGTTTGGCGGGCCCAGGCCCCCTTTTCAATTTTATGCCACTGTTTTCTTATGCAAGCCTCATACCTTTTTAATACAACATTTTTCATTTTAATGTTAATTTTACGAGAATCTCCTGTCACTACCGTGGTTACTTTTTATGTACCCTCCTCCCCTGCCCACCTCCTCACCAGCATGGGTGAGCAGGGAAGAGTGAAAGGGTCTGGATCTTAAGTTCAGTGAGTTATTGCCAATGGTAATAAAAAGCCAAAGACTGAGGGCCGGAGGTGAATGTGTTGAAAACAATTTTCTGTGGTTTGGCTGAGGGTCCTCCTGGGAGCTGAGGGGTCATTTCACCGCACTCTCCCACATTCTCCTTGTCTGTGATCTAAACTGGGGACACCTCTCCTCGTCCTCACCCTGCTAAATGTGTTCTGGATCCCCCTTTTTGCTACCTCAGGAAAAAAGAGGAAGATTTGCAGACCTACTGGATGCTAAGTATTTACGGACCACATTACAGATCTGGGTCATATGGTAAGAGTGTAATTATTTCGAAACAAGTTTTAAACAAAACAGGCATTTAGAGGAAGCCCACTTCAGTAAAGTCTGTCATAAGACAGACTCCAAGTATTAATCCAGTTATGTCTTATTCTGTAATATTCTACAAACACCACCACCACCATCAACAAAAATGAATACAATTTTCAAAAAGAGAAAAAAAACCCAAATGTCTATAACCAGCTTTTAAAACTTTCCTTATGAACATATAAGCTCAATACCTAACCTTTCATGGTCTGGTCTTTTTCCCTCACTACATGATAGAAACTGATTCTTCAAAGTCATCAATAATCACATTTAATGCAATAGACTCTTGTGATCCTGTCTATGAATTCTTTTCTGTGCAGCCATGACCTTGAGTAAGAAAAGATTTCCTAAATAGGACGTAAAATGTGCTAACTATAAAATTAAAGAAGATTGAATTTTACTACACTAAATTAGGAACTCTGTGCCATAAAATAGCATGAAGAACCTGAAGGATAGCCCACCAACCGGGAGAAGAAATTTGCAATGTATAGAGCCAAAAATTATATGTATGGTTATGAGATATAATGATGTTATATAATATTATGGTATATAATTTTTTCCAACAAGATAAAATAGGCAACCTTGTTTAGAAATAGGCAAGAGACTTGAACAGACACATCACCAACAATGTACACCAACTAAGCATGTCAAAAGATGCTCAGCCTTAAAGTCACCAGGGAGATGCAAATTAAAACCCAATGAAAGGGCTCGGCGCCTGTGGCTCAATGGGCTAAGGCGCCAGCCATGTACAACTGAGCTGGCGGGTTCGAATCCAGCCTGGGCCCCACCAAACAACAATGACGGCTGCAACCAAAATAAAAAAATGGCCGGGCGTTGTGGTGGGAGCCTATAGTCCCAGCTACTTGGGAGGCAGAGGCAAGAGACTCGCTTGAGCCCAGGAATTGGAGGTTGCTGTGAGCTGTGATGCCATAGCACTCTGTCCAGGGTGACAGCTTGAGGCTCTGTCTCAAAAAAAACCAAAAACCCAATGAAGGCCAGGCATGGTGGCTCACACCTGTAATCCCAGCACTTGGGAGGCTGAGGCCAGTGGGTTGCTTGAGGTCACGGGTTCAAGACCAGCCTGAGCCAGAGTGAGACCCCCCCATCTTGAAAAATAGCCAGACACTGTGGCAGGTGCCTGTAGTCCCAACTACTCAGGAACTGAGGCAAGAGAATCTCTTGAGCCCAAGAGTGAGGTTGCTGTGAGCTATGATGCCATGACATTTTATCGAGGGTTATATAATGAGACTCTGTCTCAAATAAATAAATAAAATGAAACCCAATGAGATACTGCTACAAATGCACCAGTCCTCCAGAATTAAAACCTGACTGTACCAAGCATTGGGAAGAATGTAAAGTAATTGGAACTTTCATACATAGCTGATCAGGGTTCAAATTAGCACAGCTACTTCGGAAAACTGTTGGTATCTATTACAGCTGAAAACATGTGTATCATATGGCCCAGGAATCTCACTTCTGAGTGTACACCCAACAGATACGGGTGTTTTTCCCCCAAAAGACACTGACATCAATGTTCCACGTGGTGCGTGAGCTGCTGTCTGCTCCTCCGCCTGTCCTACCCCATGGAATAGGACAGCCTCCCATTCTGGATGCCTCTCCACTTCCCCCCGTCTCCGGGTGCTGCCCATCCGTCCTCCAGGTCTGCCATAAGCATTTGCTATCAATGTTCTTCTCTCCCCTCCAGGCTGGGGATCTCTTTTGCCTACTATGGGATTATCCTGGCCAGTGCCGAGCTGCTGGAGAGGGACCTGGTCTGTGGGTCCAAGTTGAAGTCCAAGTCGAAGGTGCTGGAGGCTGGGGGGCACTCGGAGGAGACTCAGAGCCCCTGCTACTGCCACATGTTCGCCCCCTCCGACTACCAGACCATGATCATCAGCACCATCGGCGAGATTGCCTGTACGTGTCCCTCCGTGTGTCGGGTCCCTTCCTCTGTTCTGGGTGGGGCATGTGCAATGGAGCCTTAGTCTCAGAGGAGGGAAGTGTGACCTTGGGACACGGCTCCTGCCTAAGAGAACGGACCAAGTCCCCACATCAGGCTGACCTGTCTCCAGTAGGGTTGGTGTAGGGGAAGAGAAGTATGGAGGGGGCAGAGTTTTGAGTTACTGTATTATATCAATTCTGAGATGCATTTTTTGGTTTGTTTTACATTTTAACATCTCTGAAATTGGAATGTCTCACGATGGCTTGCTGGTTTCAATTGGTAACATTATTTCTGTTTTAGTAGACATAAAATGATGGTACTTGAAAAATCACTGGCACCTTGAATTTGATGGAAAACAGTACAAAATGTTTAAAATAAAGGTCTAGCAAGTTGGCAACAGACATATGTGATGTGATGAGCATCTCGGGTTCCAGTGCCTATCCGTCTTGAACCCACGTGGGGAAAGTCTGTTGAAGGAGCTTTGATAGGAACATGACTAGTTTGGGCTGGAATACTCAAGAGGTTTGGATGACGTTTTCTGAAATGACAAGGACGAGTCCATGCCAGGCTGATATGTGCCACTTGCATGCCAAGTCTCCAGAAATTGTCTTGCTGTTTGCTTCCCAGTGAATCCTCTGAATATGCTGGGCATTAATTTCCTGGGCAGAAGGCTGACCCTGTCCATCACCATGGGATGCACAGCTTTGTTCTTCCTTCTCCTTAATATTTGCACTTCAAGGTATTTTCTCTTTGATTGCTTCAAATCTATGCCATAGTTTTAAAATAGGCTCTCCTGACCACTGGTGCTCGATACAGTGGGAGAAGGGACAGTCCCTTTCCCCAGGGTAAGCAAAGAACAGGCAGCTTGTTTGACTGGAATGACTGTGCCTGGTGCCTTCCACTCCCAGGGCCTCTTCCTATGAGTCTGCCCTTTCTTAGAGAGCGCAGGAGATGGACAGCAGTCCTGTCCTCACTCTACCCACCGGAATATTTAGGGTCATTATTTAATGCTTCCTGGAGAAGTGGGACTCCAGTTGTTAACCAAGTTATTTGGATTAACTCTAGGAGAGTTGGGTGATCTCAATAATGATGAAGGCTGTGGTGTGAAAATTCATTTCACTCTTAATTTGCAGGCTTAGAGGGGCCTGAGCTATAATATAAATCATTGATGCTGCAAATTGCACCATTTCCCAGGGGGTAAGGGCGGCAGGTGTGCTAATCTGGGGATCAAGATGGAACTGCCCCCTTGGGGGAATGGAGAGGGCCGGGTGCAGAGTTGGGAGGAGGTTTGCCGTAGGACCCCACCATTGGGCTAATTGAAACGCAGCCCCTCCCCTGGGCTCTGAGCTTTTGGTGGATGCAGCTGGAGCTGAGCCAGGCGAGGTCCCACACTGCCTTCTAACTTCCCATTCTCCTGCTTCCTGTTCTCCAGTGCCGGCCTGACTGGCTTCCTCTTCACGCTGAGGGCTCTGGTGGCAGCAAACTTCAACACCATCTACATTTACACAGCTGAGGTTAGTTTCCTTCAAGGGGCTGGTTATATCAGGGAGTGCGAGGTGAGCCGCTCCCTCCTGCTGCAAGGGCGTCCATCCAGAGGGAAGGCATCTCTGGCTTCTGGTGACTTTTAAAAAGACAACAGAAGGGCTCAAGTGGCTAAGGCGCCAGCCACATACAGCAGACCTGTAGTCCCAGCTATTTGGGAGGCGGAGGCAGGAGAATCGCTTAAGCCCAGGACTTGGAGGTTGCTGTGAACTGTGATGGCACAGCACTCTACCCCGGGCAATAGCTTGAAGCTCTGTCTCAAAAAAACCCACAAAAAACCAGAAGGTTTATAGGCAGTCTCCACGTTATAAACATCTGACTTACATACAACTCGCACTTACAAATGGAGGCTACTACAGTAAGTTACAAACATCCGACTTACTGGGTAATAGGTACATGGTGTGCTTCTAGAAACATGTTTGGAATGCTCAATTGACCATGTATTTTGCAATTTGCTGATTTCAAGGTTTTCCTAAGTATTTTATTTTTTTATATCATTAAAAAATTTCAAAGAGAGGCTTGATGCCTGTGGCTCAGCGGGCTAAGGCGCCAGCCACGTACACCTGAGCTGGCGGGTTCGAATCCAGCCCAGGCCTGCCAAACAACAAGGACGTCTGCAAACAAAAAATGGCCGGGCGTTGTGGCGGGCGCCTACAGTCCCAGCTACTTGGGAGGCGGAGGCAGGAGACTCGCTTGAGCCCAGGAATTGGAGGTTGGTGTGAGCTGTGATGCCATAGCACTCTATCCAGGGTGACAGCTTGAGGCTCTGTCTCAGAAAAAAAAAAAAAAAATTCAAAGAGTTGTACCTAAAACTGATAGCTGTCCATGTCTCAGAGGACCTGAAAAGATGAAGAAAAGACTTTATCAGTATTATATCAAAGAAAACAATATCATCATACGTCTGATTCCTTTTTTTAGTTATAGTCAGCAACTTTAATTTTCAGAAAATAACAAATAAATAATGTTCCCTATAAAGACATTCCACTCCTAGGCCTTCTCCTGTGAGTATAGAAGTATCCTCTGAGGCAGGAAGTATCTTATTTTTTGCATTTGACAGATGGCGACTAACAAGATGGGCTTACTGAAGTGGCTACATGCTTTGCTTTAATGAGTTGATAAAAACTGTTTGGTATTAGATAGCATTTTAAAAGTTTCAAAATTTTGAGAAATCAGACTTTCCTATATTTTCCTTATAATTTATTAAAACTTGCAGATTTATTAAATTTCTACCAATTCCTATAAGAATTTTGCATTAAAGAAGTACCAGGCTTGGCACCCATAGCACAGTGGTTACGATGCCAGCCACATACACCAAGGCTGGCGGGTTCGAACCTGGCCCTGGGCCAGCTAAACAATGACAACTGCAACAAAAAATAGCTGGGCCTTGTGGTGGGCACCTGTAGTCCAAGCTACTTGGGAGGCCGAGGCAAGAGAATTGCTTAAGCCCAAGAGTTTGAGGTTGCTGTGAGTCGTGATGCCAAGGCACTCTATCCAGGGTGACATAGTAAGACTGTATCTCAAAAAAAAAAAAAGAGTTGCAGCACAAAAGTAGAATATGGCCAGGCATGGTGGCTCATGCCTATAAAATCTCAGCAGCCTGGGAGGGTCACTTGAGATCAGTTTGGGCAACATAGCAAGACCCCATCTCTAAAAAAAAATTTTTTTTTTAATTAGCTGGGCATGGTGGGACATACCTGTAATCCCCAGCTACTCAGGAGAATGAGATGGGAGTGATAGAGTGAGACCCTCTCTAAAAAAGAGAAAAGAAAAAAGAAAATAGTTATGAATGGTAACTATTCTAATAGGAATGGTAGGGTAGCTGCCTGGCCTTTAGGTCAGTTCTTTTCACTATATCTATATTAAACATTTCATCAAATCATTACTCTTTGGGGAACTTTTTTTTTTTCCATTCAGTGGAACCACTTTTATATGCTGACAGCTCTGAAGTGGAAATCTTCTGATTCCAGAGCTTATCTGTCTGAAATTATATTTGAAATAATTGAACTAAATATATATTTTTGGAATTTGCTCCCTTAAAAGATAAGTTCTAAGTGTTTCTATTTTGCTGATATTTATTGCCAGGAAAATTCAAAGTTGTCCCCTGAATTCTGTGAGTCAGTCTGTTATTCTACATATAGCGAGGCCTGGGCAGGGGAGAGAGGAGGAGAGCTCGGGCAGGAGACGCACTGACGGCGCTTTCTGTGTTTCCCCTGCAGGTCTACCCCACCACCACGCGCGCCCTGGGGATGGGAACCAGCGGCTCCCTGTGTCGCATTGGCGCAATGGTGGCGCCATTTATATCCCAGGTACAGCCAAGGAGCGTCTACCGGGAGAGTGAGTCTGAGGGCAGTGCAGAAAGAGGGACCCAGGTCCACTTAGGTCAAGGATATAACCAAGGATTTCTGTTGACTTAGCAAGTTTTCTTAAGGTGCCATTTCCCCATTGTTTGGATTTTGACAGGGAAAGAGGCTAAAGGCCTGCTCCCAGGTGCCAGCCGGCCAGCAGCATGCACTGCACTGCACTCGGGCTTTGCTCAGCTTTAAACTGGGTATTGTTGGAGGAGGATACAAAACCAGTGGATGACACAGGAGCCTGGGCTGTGAGAGAGCCATGGCTCTAACCCTGAGTTAGGCTTATTGTCCAGTCAGTTGTCCAGGTAGGCAAATGAAGATCACAGAGCAAGAGGAGGCTCAGGAGGCTGAGCTGAGGTGCAGGGAGGCGGCATTAGGCGCAGGCAAGCCAGGCACAGGCTGGGATAAGATTTGGGTGACCTGGGACTGCAGATGAAGCCTTATTTCAGGAGAGACAGCAGGGGCAGAGATGGCAACCTGCAGGGCGCTGTACACCTTGCCCCTCTTCACTGGTCAGCCCTTTCTGGCCACAAGAAACAGAATCCACTTGTTCTGGCTACAGTGGGGGAAAAAAGGGCAGGAATGAGGCTGGTACCTGGGAGGGCCTGATCTAGGAAGTAGGAAAAGGGCAGGAATGAGGCTGGTGCCTGGGAGAGCCTGATCTAGGAAGTAGGAAAAGGGCAGGAATGAGGCTGGTGCCTGGGAGGGTCTGATCTAGGAAGTAGGAAAAGGGCAGGAATGAGGCTGGTGCCTGGGAGGGACTGATCAGGGAAAGGGCAGGAATGAGGCTGGTGCCTGGGAGGGCCTGATCTAGGAAGTAGGAAAAGGGCAGGAATGAGGCTGGTGCCTGGGAGGGCCTGATCTAGGAAGTAGGGGGCCACAGAGACCCAGGCTGTGTCCTCATGTTCTTGTTGGGGCCCTGGTCACTCATCTCCTCCTGAGCCTGCAGGCTTTGCTCCTCTCTCCCCAAAGACCAGTGTGTCATGCCTGCCTGTGCACATGGCAGCCCCATGAATCCTAAACGCGTCCTTAGCTGTGACTGCCAGAAGATACTGATTAGTTCTCCCTGGATCTCTAGAAAGGGGCTCTAGTTGGCCAGGCCTGGTCAGTTGTCCATGATTGAGCTAAACCAGTTTCACACAAGGGTTCCATGTATAAATGCAGCTGGGGGAGGTGAGGGTGAACTTTACAGAGAAAAGGAGCTGTCGAGGGATGCGTAGACTTTAGCATGAATTTCTTAACATTTAACCGAGGGATTTTGCTGCTACTATTTTTTAATTATCTTGAGAGCGTTTTGTGCATCTATCTAAAAAAAAAAAAATGTTGGGGCAGCTTTTATCTGGTGCTTTTGCTTTTCAAAATTCCTTTACACTTATTTTATCATTTTTAGCAAAGAACCTATTAGAGAAAGAAAGTAATAAAATATTAACCCTATTACCAGGTGACCAGATGAAGCCTCGTTTATTCCCCAGGCTTTCATTAGGAGTTCAGTGTCTTGGTTCTCAACCATCCAGAACATTTCTCTGGGACATTTGCAGCCATTTCTCCCACGAGCCACACTGCTTTTGGTGGGTGTGTGCATCAGGGACCAGTCTCCTGGGGCCACAAGGCTCTGCTCTGCTCAGTCTCCTATAGGTGGGTGGGTTCTCAGTTTTTTATAATTGTCAATTGAGTTTCTCTGCTATCCTCATTTGTTGAGTGGAAGTCAATAGCACCTGCTACAGAGGTTTGTTCTGAGGATTAAATGAGATTAATAATGTGGAAAACTTAGTCCCATGTTAGATACACAGTAAGCTCTCAAAAAATTTTAGCAAATAATGACCACAATAATCAATGACAATCAGGGCTAAATGCCAGTCAAATAAATATTTCTCAATGGGAAAAATATTTTTAAAGTCCAGCTGAGTTATATGTGGGTCATTACAAAAGTTTTGAGATACATAAAAAATAAGAAATGTAAAATCTGCACAGATGGAAGCAAATGAAGCCATCCCAGCAACACTGATAAGCCCAGCAAGTCGAAACTCGCACGGGTGAATCAGAAAGACACTGTCAACTGTGCTTCTGAGAAGTGAAATAATGGACCATAATAGTCTGTCTCAAAACTTTTGTAGTGACCCATGTATCAATCACTGTGCAATTGGGATGTTTTTCTTTCCTTAACAGGTTTGAATTGGGAGGTTTAGAATATGGGTGCCTGTTCTTAGGATATTTGCCTAGGTAGGGGATGGGGTGAGATGCTCTAAGCTGACAGGTGGATTTGGTCTGACTGCTGTGGGCTAATGAGTCTGCCTTCCCTATGAGGTGGTTCTAAACTTTTAGCACTTATCAGAATTACTAAAGTAACTTCATAACTGAAAGATTCCTCTACTCCACCCAGAGATGTTGATTCACTTAGTTCTTCCTTCTTTTCTCTCTTTCCCACTCTTCCTCCACCCACTTCTCTTCTTATTCTTTTGCCCTAAAACAAACTGTTAAACCAGTTGAAGTAAAATGTTTAGGCTCAGCTCCTATGTCTCAAGCGGCTAAGGCACCAGCCACATCCATCTGAGCTGGCAAGTTTGAATCCAGCCCGGGCCCGCCAAACAAGAATAATGGCTGCAACCAAAAAATAGCTGGGCATTGTGGCAGGTGCCTGTAGTTCCACCCACTTGTGAGGCAGAGGCAGGAGAATCACTTGAGCCTGGGAATTGGAGGCTGCTGTGAGCTGTGATGCCACAGCACTCTACCCAGGGTGACATAGTGAGACTCTGTCTCAAAAACAAAAACAAAAACAAAAACAAAAACAGGCTCGACGCCTGTGGCTCGACAGGCTAAGGTGCCAGCCACATATCCCTGAGCTGGCAGGTTCGAATCCAGCCCGGGCCTGCCAAACAACAATGATGGCTGCAACCAAAAAATAGCTGGGCGCTGTGGCAGGTGCCTGTAGTCCCAGCTACTTGGAGGCAGAGGCAGGAGACTCACTTGAGCCCAAGAATTGGAGGTTGCTGTGAGCTGTGATGCCACGGCACTCTACCCAGGGTGACAGCTTGAGGCTCTGTCTCAAAAAAAACCTGTGCTTAGAACCTCTCTCCAGTTGGCTGTCATTTTCCTACATTCCTGTGTTTCACATACACTACATGTGAAATCTGTCCTCACAAAGCGTGCAGACAAGTGAAATTAGAATTTGTCTTTCCCTTTTTCTTTTCTTTTCTTTTTTTTTTCTTTTTTTTTTGAGACAGAGTCTTACTCGGTCACCCTGGGTAGAGCACCACAGCTTCATAGCTCACAGCAACCTCAAACTCCTGGGCTTAAGCAATTCTCTTGCCTCAGCCTCCTGAGTACCTGGGACTTTAGGTGCCTGCTGTGATGCCTGGCTAGTGCTTCTATTTTTAGAAGAGACCGTGTCTCACTTTTGATCAGGCTGGTCTTGAAATGCTAAGCTCAAGCAATCCACCCACCTTGGCCTCCCAGAGTGCTAGGATTATAGGCATGAGCTACCGTGCCCAGCTTTACTTTTCTTAAAACATTACTTTTTCTACCCACCACTGACCTCCCTTCTCCTGTTATTCCTTAAAAAAGAAATCATTACATCATTATGTCTTCTCACCTAGGAAAGTCTTTTTAAGTACCAACCACCCTCACTTCAACACCCCAGGACCCCTTGGAGTGCCAGAGAGAGGTGTGGTAAAGAAAGCAAATATATCAAAGTGAGGAATAAATGCCTGCAGAGCTCATTAGCACCCAGGCTTAGAGAAGGAAACTACTATTTTTATCAAATGTACCTTCACTTAAATAAATTTCAGAGAAACTTGACAGAAAGAGAGTTCCTTTGGAAATTTTTATTCCTTCTTCTAGGGACCCCCTATCTTGTGTGCCCCTCTCAGCTGGGTAATACCCTCAGACATGGAACATGTAGGGTTGGCAGGGACCTGTGGATGCTTTTACATTAGTCCTCTCATGAAATCTTCATCTGAGCCACCTGCCTGTGGGTTCTAGCCCAGGCACGGGCCTAGTAGGAAGAGTATAAAAGCTTTGTGGCTCTGGGGGAGCAGGTGTTAGGGCTTCACCTCTTCCCTGTGATTAGCAGCTGAGTTGTGATCACTCAGAATGGTTCTGATGATATGATTCCTTTAGCCAAGACCATTCATGACCCAACGCATGTGCTGAATTTAATTTAATTAGATGAGAATTTAATTATGCCTCTTTGCTCACTCACGACATTGCCACCATTTCATGGGTACCCCAGGATCATTCCCTGGCTGGTCGTGTGTCATGCCCACCTCCAACGCTTGGACCAAGATTCTCATCTCAAACTCAGGACTCACAGCCACTCGGAGTGTCTGCACTGACAACTTATACTTAAAGAATTAGCTCCCATTACTTACTCATGATACTTACTGATCACTTCATTAAAAAAAACACATATTTGAAAAAATACTTTTCCCTTCATCTTTCCCTCTAAAAGCAAACCTGAGGGGACTTTCTGTGCCTTCCTTTCTCATAAGCTAGTTTTGCCAAACACCTCAGAAACTGTTTCTTGAATATTGTCACTGCTAACATTCTCATATTGAATTCTTGAAGATTGGGCAAAATGTGTCAGCAAATTTTAAGAAGTGCCTACTCAGTAATCCAGCCATTCTATAGAAGCAATCTGGTTAAGTGTACAAAGATGGTCACCCCACTATTGGCAGAATAGTGACCACTGGTAAGGACCAACATATCCCAAAGTAAGGGAACTGCACAAGTAAATTGTGACACCACCCTGTGGACATTTATCCATTAATCAAAATGGATTATGAAGATATTTATTGACGTATAAAACATTATCCATCTGTTTTACATCTAAGTATTTTTAAAAGGCCATAAAACAATGTGTACCCTGTGATGCTACCTCTGGAAAAGCCTCATCTGTGGTTGTGCAAGTATCTCTCTAAGGGAAAACAGTCACAAAAAGGACAGACACAAGTTAGCAATGCTTCTCTTTGGACAACAGAATTTTTTTCATTGTGCTTTTCTATGCCTTGAATATGTATCACTTTTGTAATTAGGGAAAAATAAGAGCTCCTATTAAAAAAGAAAAGGTTCTGCTTTTTATTTCCTCTCTTATCACTGAAATTCTGGAAATTAGCTAAGAACAGGATCAGAGGTGAGACCTGGCTGCCTACCCAGGAGGTTCACCCCTGCTCCCACCGAGTGTGTGGTCCAGGTAAAAACACTGTGTCCTCACTGCAGCACCCCCATCACAGTTCCCACGAGGCTAAGACACACATCCTCCCCTCAAGACTGGCCCACCACCTTGCAACCTCTTTAAAAGTATAGAAAACCACCTTTTGAGAATAAATGCATTTTTCTCCTAACATTTCTAGATTTCTCTCTTGACAATAGAAAGCTTAACATAGGATGAGTCAAGGAGCCATGTAGAACAGAAAGTGCATCACACAGTAATTCAGAGATTGAGGTCTGCACCACCTGTGTTAAAACTGACTGTGGTTTTGGACAAGTCACCAAACTAAGCACTCGGGATTCTGCTCCTCTAAGAAAAACAAGTACCTCCTATTGTGTCTCCTCTGCCCACCCTATACACAGAGGCTGCAAAAACCAACTAGGACAATACAGGAGGAGGGGGTAAGAAAGGACATCTATTCAAATGCATGCTATCACTCTGACGATGGCCGTTATCGTTATTATTACTATTCCTGTTCTCATAACCACAGAAACTAGTAGATGATGTTGCAATTGGACTGTAGTTTCTGGAAAGGGAGGAAGACTATTTCCTGAAATCCATGTTAGCAAATTATCTTTGGCCTAAGGCATCAATTGAGGTTATATTTTTATGCATTTTTATGAAAGAAAGACTTGCCTTGTCAGTCTTTCCTTCCCACCTGCTCCTACCTGCCCTTAGCCTCTGGCGCTTTTCCCTGCACAAAAGGATCAGCCTCAAGCTATTTCCTTTGATTTTCTCTTACAAATTTTCTGTTCCCTTAGTGCTAGCTCGAGATGAACTTGTACAATTATCGTATCCAGTGCTAGAAGAATAAGCGAATTTGCTGAGCAGCTTTTAGGCAAAGTATAGTGACAGAAAAAGCCTGGGAAGAGAGAACTTTCTAAACAGCCACTGAAAACACTGACCAATGAGCATGCAGCCTGGGGTAGCCGTGGGCTCTTGGAAAAGAAAGAGGAGAGCCTCCAGAGAAGCTGTGGTCAGGATGGCGGGACTCAGGGTCCTCTTCTCAAGGTCTTGGGGAGCCTCAGGTCCATCTAGGACCACCAAGATGGCCAGGGCTTCTAGAAGCAGCCACCAAGAATGTGGTTTCTCAGGGTGGAGGTGGGGTGAAGATGCCCAAAGTGCCCCCAGGGATAGACACACACCCACATGCACACACAACTTGCATTCAGTGAATCCTCTGTCCTTGAGTAAGCCCAGGAACACAGTGCCACAGAGGAGATGGGCCGTGTGCTTGCCCATGATAGTGGCTTCTGCTCTCCCACATTGTGCTGACGCGATTCTCATGACTCTTGTTTGGAGAGATCTGGACTAGGAGTTGGGAGACCTCTGACCTTGCCAGGAACCTCTGTCCAACCCAGGCCGACCTTCCTGACAACTCGAAAAGCCCATTCCCTTGATCCCACCCAACCTCAACTTCCATGTGTCACCCAGAATTCTTTATTCAAGTGTACTCTCTGGATCTAAGCCCTATCTACCAAAGGAAGGCATGGGGGAAATGACCTTTCTCATCCACCTTGGCCTTCTGTGATTTTATATTCGTGGTTACCTATTCCATCCATAAATCCTCGTGAAGCCATACAATGTGCGGGAAACTGCAAACACTAAGAGGACAATGATGTGGCACTGCCTTGGAAAACCTCACAGTCTCTCGCTATACCCGAGACGCACAAGAAAGAAACCTACGGTGGGGAGGAGGGAGAGGAGAAAAATTTGAATGAATGGAGTCCAGAGAGAGAAGAAGCAAACCAACATGCCAGATCTCCTGAGACTTCCTCTGGCAGCTTCCTGCAGGCAGGGCCATGAAGTGTTGAAAGTCAGCTCCGACATGACACTGCCTGGTCTGGCATCGAGACACAGCTACATACTTATAACCTGGCACATGAATGTGCCATCTAGAAATGTTGCTTTCCGCATTTGCGTGTAATGATAATGAGCCCACTCCTTCCAGGGCTGTGTGAGGGTTGAGTGAGGTAATTCATGTGAAGCGTGGGATCTGGAACATGGTAAATATTTAGCACACATTTGCTATTTTGGAGGTCACGAATAGCATCTTTAGACCATTTGGATTTCACATAAAAAGGCTTCAGTGATTTATTTTCTTTTATTGTCTTTAAGAAAATAAAAATATGGAGAGAAGAAAATGCAAAATTGTTCAAAAAGGAAGAAGTTCCTTGAAGAAGGCGTTCATTTGCAAAAAGCCTGGCCCCCACCGGAGACAGGTACAACAGACAAATCTCCCCAGATCAAGTGTCTCAGAGGTATCAAAACTCCCCAATTCTATATTTAGGTGCCCATATGTTCCTACTGCCAGAGTTGTCTGTAAATGCAAACATTTCATTGCACACAGCAGCAATTTTCAGAAAGATTTCCCTTTTAGGAGAGTGAGCTGACAAAGCTTAATCGGTTCTAAGCGATTCTCAAATATTGTATCAATTTACAGCAGAAAGGTCAGAATGGTGAATAAACATGAGGCTTCTGCTCAGTGTCTGGGATTTAGCAGACTAACTCCCACTAATGTTAATGGGGCCATGCTGCCAAATCCCCAACCATCACCCTGGATATTTGCTCCAATCCCTAAACTGTTGAAATTGAAATGTGTTTTCCAAATCAAAGCTGATCCTGAGACAGGCCCCGTGAGCCTCTGTGTGATCAGACCGGGACAGTGTAGCTGATGCCCGGGGACCTGGCAGTGCTCGAAACAATGGCATTAAGAGACTTTGTCGAAAAGCATCTCTTCACACTGTCTACCCGATTCAGCACAGTGTCCTTTGCCTGATGTGCAGCGTGGTCCATTCACTTTCCAAACTCACCTCCCACTATTTCCATCCTAGAACTCTAGGCAAAACAAAACTTCCTGATTTTCCACATCTGCCTCGGGCTTCTCAGCTGGAGGTGACTGTTGATGCTGCTTCCTACCTCCATCTCTCTTCTTCCAGGAGACTCATCACAATATCACCTCATTGGTAACGTTTTTCTAGACCAGTCTGGACTTAGATCATTGCCATTCCCAAACCCTGCAGATTCTCAGATCTATGGGATAAGCTCATACTTCTCCAGCCTCATCTCCTGGGCCCAGAAGGACCTGTCCAGCTCTCTCTGCCACAGCTCATATTTTTGGGGCAGCTTCTCTGAGCTGCTCCGCCCATCCCCCATTCCCACCATCCATCTGCCCTGAGTCTACCCAGGGAACAAAGGTTTCAGCAAGCTTAAGGATGAAGTGGCTCTTGCTGCAGACCCTGACCAACACCCAGACTTGTCATACTCAGAAAATCGAGACCAGGTCCCAGCTTCCAGGAGTCTCTATCCAGCTTCTGTTGATGTGCTCAGAAAGCTGACACTGCTCCCCAACGTCTGCTGCCCATCAGACCAGGCTCTTTGTCCTGAAGGAAGGAAGGTGTAGGGTACCCAGGAGCTGCTCACAGTAATACGATGGGATGGCACAGGTACTCTCCACACAAATGACAAATGGCACTGGCCACATGTGGAGTGGTATCTGGGCTGCACGATGAGACTTGGGTTTCCGTCACTCTGTTAGCAAAAAAAGATAAAAAACTAAAGACAAGTTTTATTGTTGGTGAAGTCTTTTATACCTTGTTGATGGAAGTTTTTCTATCTTCCCACCCCCAATTCACATACACACTGGATGGGATTGAATGACTTTCTATTGCTTGATATTTTGAGATTTAGAGATTTGGGCCTTTCAGGAAAAGGGGTTTAAAGTTGAGGAGTTGGAAGTATATGTAGATCGTTTATTTATTCAGTTAAATAAACATGTTTTACAGAACACCCCTAATCTCTGGACTCAGGGAGAACTGGTCCATTCCTCACAAGGCCATATGCCACAGCTGCCAGAGACTTATGGATGACCAGTGGATTCACAGAGGTAGGTTATCTGTGGGCATTCAGTCTCTATATTTATGCACTGTCCTTACCTACAGCCCTTTCATTACCCAAAGCTGACAAAGAGCCACTGGGTACATTTTGGCCATAACTACTCATTTCGGTTTGGTCTAACCAGGTCTGTTTTAGCTAACATGCAATCTGCCTAGGGGGTTACAGTCTCCTAAAGGTACAGAACCTTTGCACAGTCACTCATCATGCCTGATGGCCTGTAGAGCGTAGGCTGGAATAGGATGGATAATTGACCCTTTGCCTGCTCTTATTTTATTTATTTATTTATTTATTTTGAGATAGATTCCCACTTTGTTGCTTTTGGTAGGGTTGCTCACAGCAACCTAAACTCCTGAGGTCAAGCGATCCTCTTACCTCAGCGTCCTGAGTAGCTGGAACTACAGGCACCCACCACTGCCCCTGGCTAGTTTTAGAGACGAGGTCTCACTCTTGCTCAGGCTGATCTCAAACCTATGAACTCAGGCAATCCGCCTGCCTCAGCCTTCCAGAGTCCTAGGATTACAGGCATGAGCCAACAATGGGCCTTTCTGGTGTTATTTTAATTGCAGCCTGCATGAGATCTGGAGGTACCTAAGGCAAAGAAAAGCCCACTCTCATTTTCTCCCCTTCACAGGCCGTTTCTCTATGACGAAGGTTAGTTGGTCCTTTGCCCATCTTCAGTTTAGCTATTTTATTTGACGAAATACTTGGTAAAAATTGAACACTAGCATCACCTTCTTCCTTGGGTTTCCATCTCCTTTAACATGGTGATGCCACTTTCTAACTTTCCTTTGCTACCTAGCTCTTTGCAACCTCTAGCCTGGGCTCCTCGACTCTGTCCCGGCCTGGCTCTGCCCTCACCCAGCCCCTCTTGCTGCTGTATTCTCAGCTGCGGCCACTGCTTCTACTCCTACAGCCCTGAAAACCGCTGTTCCGTTTCCATCCTCAGCTTCTCATTGCTAACGTCAGACACGACTTAAACAAGGACAGCTCCTCCACGAGAGCCTCACGCTTCTCCTTTCCTCCTTTCATAATTTATCCTCCAAATACCTGATTCTCATACTCTCACGCTAACGTTTCCGACTCAGTTCTCAACCCTAGGAATGGAAAAATTAAAAATACAGCAGGGCGGCGCCTCTGGCTCAGTGGGTAGGGCACTGGCCCCATATACTGAGGGTGGTGGGTTCAAACCCAGCCCCAGCCAAACTGCAACAAAAAAAAGCCAGGCGTCGTGGCGGGCGCCTGTAGTCCCAGCTACTCAGGAGGCTAAGGCAAGAGAATTGCCCAAGCCCAGGAACTGGAGTTTGCTGTGAGCTGTGACGTCACGGCACTCTACCAAGGGTGATAAAGTGAGACTCTGTCGCTACAAAAAAATAAATAAATAAAAAATAAAGCAGCAGAGACTTGAACATAGGAGGTCAAAGAGGGGCAGAGGTACTGTTATCTTTTTTTTACTGTTATTTTTAACATACTATTTTCCCATTATTATTAACATAGTTTTTAAAATCTTTTTTCTGAGAAATAGCTTTTTTTGTGGCTATTCTCAAAGGTAGAGACTTAAATGTTATTATCTTTATATCACCAGGGTTCCAGGCCTTAGAGGAGGAGCTCAGTGGTTGTTGATCATTGCAAGGTAGCCATACAATTGGCTTTGCCCAGCACAGACCCAACTTCTATCCATTGTCCTGGTGCTCCATTTAATCAGCTACCCTGCCCTTTTCATTCGCAAAGGTGTCCCATTTTGAACAATGAATTATGTGATTCCACTAATCATAGGGGTACCTACTGATTTGAAAATTAGTGTCATGGACCAAGTTTTGCACGCCCCCCCAATCCATATGTTAATACCCTAAACTCCAACACCTCAGAATGTGACTGTCCTTAGAGATAGGACGTTAAAAGAGGTGATTAAGTTAAAATGAGGTGATTAAGTACAGATAAGCCTCTAACCCAATCTTACTGGTATCCTCATAAAAGGGGGAAATTTGGACACACAAAGCGACACCAGAGCTACACGTACACAGAGGAAAAACCACCGGAAGACACAATGAGAAGGCTGCTGTCTGCGGGCTGACGCCTCAGAAAAAACCAGACCTCGCCTGGACTTACAAATTCCAAAACTGTGAGAAAATAAATTTCCTTGCTTAAAACTGATTCTGCGGATTTTGTTATGACAGCCCTGGCAAACTGATGTACTTCATAAAATATAAGTAAAATAAAACCAATATCAGTATTGTTCTCTTAAGTATTCCAGCCCTCCTAGTGGAATACTTAGACCATTTTTCCTAGAAACCCACTGTCTTAATTTTAGAAACTTTTGGGTTCTTCAAATGTGCCATAGAAGACTTGCCTTAATGTCTTCAGAGGATGTTTGGCTTTCATACATTCTGAGTTTATAAGATTTTTCCAAGATGGAAAACTGAAGCACCCATCTCTCTAGTAGTAAATGAGATGGTGACAATACAGGTAAGACACCGTACCTGCTCTCAATGAGCCACCTGGATCAGTGGTTTGCAACCGGTTTGCCGAGGCACACTGGTGTGCTTGGAGAGGGTCAGGTGCTAGGAACTTTTTTTTTTTTTTGCAGTTTTTGGCCAGGGCTGGGTTTAAACAGGCCACCTCCAGTATTTGAGGCCAGCGCCCTACTCCTTTGAGCCACAGGTACCGCCCAAGGAACATTGTCAAAGATCATTAATTATATTATTTCTGAAAGAAACTCAAAGCACAGCAAGTATATTCTTTTTTTTTTGTACATTTTTTCTTAATCAACGTAATTTAAGTGTGCTGCCAAAGTTTAACTAGGTTCAAGTGTGCTGTGAGATTAAAAAAAAAAAAAAAGATTGAAAAACCCTGATCTAGATTTTTAAGTCCAGTTTGTGCAGTGCCCCTCACGACTTCACCAGTGTCCACTCACATGGTGAAGGACACACATGCGCAGGTCAAGAGGGACTTCCGTTCACCAGAAGGTAAGAGAATCTATCCGTGGTGTCCCTTCACAAAAGGCAGATGAAGGTCGCATTCATCACCTAACCACAGGAACCATCAAATCAGCGGTGTATTTCCTTCATTAGATAGACAGCAGAAGAATCAAAGACTGATAAAGATCAGTCATTCTGATGAGACTGAGACAAAGCGTATTTCCTTCTCCATTACTGGAAAGTGAATTAATAATCTTCCTATTTGTGGGTGTTTGGAAACATCAAAGAACTGAAATAGATCAACCCTGCTGATCTGGGATGCATTTCTTCCAGGAAACACTATGGTTCTTCTAATCTTACGTCAAGGCATAAATACAACAGACCTTGTTTTCCTGCACAGATTCCCTATTTCTTTCACACCCAAGCATATGCTAAGAGCTTCCAGCAACACTCTTCCTCCATCTCTGGGAGGTGTCTTATACATTTTTAGCTTACCAAACACAAAACAGAGGAGGATCTGTTTCTTTACTCAGGGATAATCATCTTCCAATGGTTATTTATACTGCAGATAGAAACCTATAGATTCAAACGAATATATTTTCATTCTAAAAAGGGCATCTGCATTGCCATAGTTAAAAGGTGCAACAATAGTGTTTCAAACACAATCATCCAGAGAACCTCATGTTGCTTGGCAATGTTCGAGCCAAGCACTCATTGGAATGAGAAGGTGACTAGCTTTGAAGAACTAAGGAAGAACATTGGCCTACTGAACTAATGGAACCACATGTAGGCAGAAGATACCAAAAATGATAGTGAAATGTAGTTACAAAGTATGTCTTAGAACATATGAACAATGGATCAATCCCCTTTGAAGAAACCAATTAGAAATGAGCAATTAAAAGTCTAGAACTGTGCTGTGTAATATAGCAACGTGTAACCACAGGTGGCTATTTAAATTCATTAAAATTAAGTAAAATTAGAAATTCAGGTCTTTAGTTGCACTAGCTACATATTAAAAGCTCAATAGTCACATGTGGGTAGTTGTTGCCAAATTGGGCAGCACGGATGGACAAAATCATCACAGATCTACTGGGCAGCACTCGTCTCCAGGGTCCTGCTTAGCTATCAGGTTAACATTGTGCTAAGCATCAGCCCTGAAGAAAGCATGGGGAGAACAGCATGACTGCCAAATGATTAATCCCTGATAGGAAAAGCATGGTGGAGAAGGAAAATAATCCACTACTAGAATGGGTTAATGTATTAATGTTATCTGGCTCGGCACCTGTGGCTCAACGGGCTAAGGTGCCAGCCCCGTATACCTGAGCTGGCGGGTTCGAATCCAGCCTGAGCCCGCCAAATAACAATGACAGCTGCAACCAAAAAATGGCCGGGTGTTGTGGCGGGCGCCTATAGTCCCAGCTATTTGGGAGGCGGAGGCAAGAGACTCTCTTGAGTCCAGGAATTGGAGGTTGCTGTGAGATGTAATGCCACAGCACTCTATCCAGGGTGACAGCTTGAGGTTCTGTCTCAAAAAAATAAAAATTAAAAAATAAAAATAAATATATTAACGTTATCAACATTAATATTATAAGAAATATTAACATAACCAGACAAGCAGAGATTTTTTGAACTAAAATCAAAAGAGGTTAATAAATTCTATTATTTGAATACCCCACCGCTCCCTTCTCAACATTCATAAAACAGACCAGCCTCTCTTTATCTGTCAGCGGCTGATTGGATTTCATTGATCATCTCTCAAATATTATTGGACCATTGTTCACTCTCTGCCTCCAGTGTTCTACAGTTGTAACATTTTTGAACACGCATTTAAATAAATAGAACCCCAACCACAATAGAAAAATTCAGACTCTTCTCATTTTACAAAAAAAGGCAAGAACTTTATTTTAAACAAATCCTCAGTTGTGTGTTACACCATGTCCATATCTAAATCAAAAATGATAATGAAAATCCAAAGGAACAGAGGGCTTCATAAAAGCACATTATCCAAATATTCCTCTTGGCCAATGCTTTAACTAAATACACAGTGGAGGTGAAAGGTACAGTATGGCACTTAAATAAATAAGAGCAAAGAGAAGGAAATATATTCACAGTCCAAAGCAATAGGTTTTTGAACCTTTGGTATATGTCTCAAATAAGCATCTGTAAACACATGTTAGCCAATAGTGTTTAGTTCCAGGTTCTTTAAGCCAGTGAGAGTATGTGTGTTTCAAAATAACTGATAAAATAATAAGTTGGGAATGATATGGGCTGATTAAGGTCTCTGGTGTAAGCACACAGGTAAATTCAAACCATGGCAAAATGATGTGCAGCTGTGGTGCACAATGAAACTATGTCAGAAAATGAGTGAGATACACCAGTTAGAAATTCTGTGGCTCGGGTAGACACCCTCAATATTAACAACAAAAAAAATTCCTTTTAATGTTATCCAAAGTCCACAAGCTAGAAGGCAGAAATATCCTGAAGCTCAGAACCACACTTAACAGTGCAACAACCATCTCACAGAAGTGTTGTAGTTGCATATTGCAATTCCCTCCCTCCCACCCATTCCCCATCCCTAATAAACAGCACCAGTGCAGTTTGAGTTAGAAAACTGGAAATATTGAGACATTCCTAAGGTTTTCATAATGACGAGGGGCCAGTCAGATGAGGCTCTCACACAAACTTCTGCCGTGGCCTTTCTCCACAAAGCACCCCATGTAATTCCCCCTAGCTTGCAAATAAACCATATAAGGTCTAATATAAGGCCAGATTCAGAAAAAAGCTGGCATGCTATCCTGGGTTGAGGAAAAGGGGCATGCTGGTGGGGGATATACATGAAGGATGCCTCAAGGATAATTTGTCCTGCAGCCCAGGATAAAGGGATGTGTTGAGATAGGTCACAAATTTTGTATCAGTGAAGTATTAGACTCTCGCCATTCTCCAGGATACAGAGCTCAGCCAAGCCAAGTCCTACTTGGTGGCTGTGTGAGTCCACTGTTATCAGGATCAGGCTGAGCCATTCGTGGAAAGGGCCAGAAGAAGTGAAACTCATCCACCTCATCACTCTCCTCAGCTGTCTCTGTGGAACCAATGGTGTGACATGTGGTAATGGTTCTGCTTTTTCTCCTTTTCCACTGATGCAGAATCTTTTCTTAACCAGCATTACCCTACATCTTAGTGGTGAGAGTCAGAGTCACATAAACGAGGGCAGATTCAGCCACCTCTGAGCAGTCCTTGGCCTTGGGGCACAAATCATCCCCCACGCCTTCCCCCAAACCGCCTCCTCACACATAGGCAGAGTCACTGGACTGAGTCCTGCCGAAATTCGGAACACTGACCCTGGGTAAGTCCTTGTTACGAATCTCATAGACTGACTTCCTCTTGGCCTGGGCCCCTCGCACCGCCAGCTTGATCTTGCGCCATCCCAGGTGGTTGAGTTCGGCCAGGTTGAGCACCACACAGATGCCGCTCACAGCAAACATGAACACTAGAAAGACAGTCTTCTCAGTGGGCCGGGACACATAACATTCCACCTCCTTAATGCAGGGGTAGCGGTTACACTCGTACAACCCGGGGACGCTAAAACCGTAGAGAAAGTATTGGCCCACCAGAAACCCAATTTCCAGCGCATTTCGGAACACCACTTGGATAATGTAGAAGCGGGAGATGCCTTCCTGCCTTCGAAGCTTGGATTTCGATGCAGTGCGCAGCCCTGATGGGTGTGGAGTCAGCTCCTTAACCTCTAAACAATCTGGCTCTGTCTCCTTATTGGTGTTCTCTGTGTTCTGCAGCACCCCATTAACAATGGCATTCTGCAACTTCTTATCTTCTCGTTTACCTCCACCACTTCCCCCACCCCCAGTTCCTCCAGGACCCCCCATAGACTCAGAGGGGTCTCTGTCCAGGGCTAGGAAGACAGTAGAGTAGCGCCGTTCTCGCTGCTTGGCAGACTGGTGAACAGAGTAGGTGATGAAGCAGAGACTGGGGGTACACACCATTATGATCTGGAAGACCCAGTAGCGTATGTGGGAGATGGGGAAGGCGCGGTCATAGCAGGCCTGGTTACAGCCGGGCTGCAGGGTGTTGCACACAAACATGGTCTGCTCATCATCGTACACCGTCTCCCCCACAATGGCCACAATGAGGATCCGGAAGATCACCACCACGGTCAACAGGATCCTGAGCAGAGGAAGAAGGAGGGAGAGAGGTTCTCGCCGGCTGCGTCACTAACAGGAAACCCCTGCGCCTCCCTTCCCCATTCTGGTGTTTACCGGCCCGTGGACAGGGGAGCTGTCCATCCCTGCGTGGTACTGAATTGGGAATCTGGGGAACCTTTCTGTCTTTTCCCTTTCTGCTGGGCGTGGTAGGCTGGGAACACTTCATATTACAAAGATCCCAGGTGTACACATCTTCACACACTGGACATAGTCTATTTGCAATAGATAGATTTCATCTCTCTATATGGAACGTATAAAGACACACTTCACTCCGAATATGACGAATGCACACAGGTGCCTGAACCTGGCGTGTGGCAACGTCTACACAAGTCTGTACATAACTTCTCCACGTGTATAGTTAGTTTGTATTTAATTTATTCTCAGTGTGAATATTAAACTTAATGCTTCTTATAAACAGATAGCTATGGATATATATTCGTATAAGAAGATAGATAGCTATAGGCACACAAAAATGTCAATTAGGAGTGTAGGCTGGAGTTAATTTTAACAGCCAGATCAGGTTAGCTTAATAAATATTTGTTGAGAAAAGATGCATCTGCTCTGAAGAGCAAATCCATCTCCCCATTTGCCCTTCTCTGTCCAAATGCAATCCTGCCTTCTTTGTAGATTCTATTTACGGAACCGGATGGAGATTGGCTCTGGCTCCGGAGAGTGGGGGGACCAAAGACTGAGCCAACAACTCTTCTGATGTGGGAAGAGTGAATGCCCCAGTGGTGCTTCACAGGGAAGGGACTGGGGAGCTGGTCAGGAGTGGCTAGAGGAGGGGGGCATCGAGACGAGTTGGGTAATCCTTCCCCGCCGGGGAACACCGGCGCATCGACTGAGGACGCTGGGGAGGAGGCAGGGGACCTGCTGAGGGCTGGGGAGGGGGCTCAGTCCCGACGCGAGAAGGGACTCCCGGGGCCGCCCGACGGGGCCCGCTGCAGGCCGGCTTGGCGCCCTTACCTCCCGATCATAGTGGAGTGCTGCTGCACCGCGGCTTCCAGCAGCCTCTCCAAGATGGTCCATTCCCCCATCGCTGTGCATCCGGCGGCGGCAGACAAAGACTGGGCAGCACCGGGCACGTTCCCGCTCCTGGCCCCTCCCCGGGCCGCGCTTCCCGACCGGGAGCGAATTGCCTCCCAATTGAAAAAGCAAATTTAAAATAAAAATCCACAGATCCCCCCTCCCTTTTATTGCACTTTAAAAAGGGAAACCGGGAAAGAAATCTAAGCGCGTCCCGACTGACGGAGCAGTATTGGCGCGGTCCGGAGAGCCGGGACGAACCCGCGGCGCCGCCGGGGGTCGGGTCCGGGTCCCGCGGGTGGCGGGACGAGGGGCGGGGCGGGGTGGCAGCGTGCAGGTCGGCGAGCTCCCGCCCGCGCGCGCACGGCCTCGGGGCGCCGCTCTCCGCCGCAGGTGGGGGCCGGGAGGGGCCGGGAGGGCCGGGCACCTCCGCGCCTGCGACTTCGGCGGGCACCTGGCGCTCCCGCGCTGCAGCCCGCGAGGCCGGGGCGGAGCGCGGAGCTGGCTGCCGGGCTGGGAATCCGCGGCCGCCGCCTCTAATCCTCCCTTAAGTAGTCTCCGCCTGCGTCACGCCAGGTCGGCGGAGGGGAGCAGAGCGCGGCGTGCGGCTGTCGCTGCGCGTCGGAGCCCGAGGGGCCGGGGACGCGCGCGGGGGGAGAGGGGCGAGAGTCCCGGGGGCCCGGAGGGGAGTGGGGTGATTTCGAAAGGAAGGACTGCAGCGCCCCGTGGGGCTTCTCGGGGCGTCCAGGTGACCTCACCTGACTGCAGACCCCAGCCGGAGGGGGGAGCTGGGAGCGGACGCGTGGGTGAGTGGGGAGGGGCGTGAGCAGGTAGTTGACCCTCCCTGCTGCATCCTCGCCTTTGCCCTTTTTGCCTTCGGGGAAACAACTCAAATTCCTTCTCTAGGAGGAGGTGCTGACTGGGGGACGGATAGAGCGAACGAAAGCGGGGGTCGCTTTTAAATCTCCCTTGGAGAGGACAGCGTAGCTGAGCGTGAGGCTGCAATCGGGCGCCTCTGTGGAGCCCATGCTGGGGTGGGAAGACTCGCTGAAAATCCATTTAGGCTGAAGCGTAAATGCCGGTGTGAAGCTGCCTCCGAGGATGGGGTTCTGGGTACAAGCGTGTACCTAACAGGTGCCTCGCTGCCAGCGACTGGGATGGCCGTGGTTAAAGGTCTCTCCGGCTTCTTTCTGAGCAAACCTAGATGCTCTGCTATTTTTTGTTTGTTTGTTTTTTACTTTTACTTTTTACTAACAGGAGGATGGGGTACTGCTCCGCAGGTAAACTGTGGTCTAATCTGAATTAGAGACCTGGTATTCTGCAGCAGAAACAGAGCTGCTCACAACCACACCCACTCCCACTTTCCTTATTGGGCCTTGGCTTTCTCCCCTCAATCAGCAGATCCTGGTTTCTGTTCTTAAATTTACATTTTGTTGTCAGTTCTGTCCAGAGCACCAGGCTGCTAATTAGCTTAGGGGTCAGTATTAGGAGACACTGTAGTTGGAAGAGTTTCACATAAATGTACCAAAAGCACAAGGGGGAAAGTGGTTGTCATCCTTTCAAAAATATAACGGTGAAAGGGTTGCCAGCTCATCTTAGGCATATAACACAGCCTTGATTATCCAAGGGAATCATAGCACATGTGTTTGTTACATAAACCACACCACGGTGAGCCTTCAGTCCTAGAACCACCAAGGTGGTTGGGTAGCTGGCGGCCCAGGACGGGGGAACAAGGATGCTCCAGCTTTCTTACAGTGCACTTCAGCATAAAATGATGTTTAAAGATGCAACCCAAGCTTTGGCACCAGAAAGCTCACTGAGATTCTCTCCTTGGGGTGATACTTTTACCCCTGAGAAAGCAGTTTTTCACTCCTAACAAGTTCTTTCCCCATTTCCCTTTTTACAGTGCAAAGTCTACTAACAAAGGAGAATGGTATAACGTGTAGATAAACATTAAGGATGAGGCAGGCATTTCTTATTTTCCTTCTGAACAGAGAAAAGGTTCCGGGCTGGAGATGGAGGGATATCTTATTATCCAGTTAGCTTCCAGATGGAATAGTGATCCCCAGCTCAAACTTGGAGTGGTTTCCCAGCCTTCCCTCCTGCCCACTTAGGCCCTGGGTCCCTGTATTGAAGACTTCTCGAGCAGACACTTTGGGAGTAAAGGATCTTAGACAAGGACAGAATGAGTGAGAAAGTCCCCAGGGAAATCTGTCTAACATCTTTAGATTTCCCCCAAATAGGCTACACAACTCAAACTCATAATAATCTATACCTTGGCTTTCCCCAAACCCTGAAGATTGTGATCCTAAGAACATAGAATGCAGGAAATATGTTTTAAATGTTCTCATAGTAGGCTTGGCACCTGTGGCTCAATGGGCTAAGGCGCCAGCCATGTACACCTGAGCTGGTGGGTTCGAAGCCAGCCCAGCCGGCCAAACAACAATGACTGCTGCAACCAAAAAATTGCCGGGTGTTGTGGCGGGCGCCTGTGGTCCAAGCTACTTGGGAGGCAGAGGCAGGAGACTCGCTTGAGCCCAGGAATTGGAGGTTGCTGTGAGCTGTGATGCCAGAGCACTCTATCCAGGGTGACAACTTGAGGCTCTGTCTCAAAAAAATTAATTAATTAATAAATAAAAAATGTTCTCACAGTGCAATTTCCAAGTACTAAGCTATGACTGAATTGTTGACCATTAGTTTATTACTTTGAAATATATTTTAATATGCCATATAGATTCAAAATATAAACATGTGTGTATACAACTCAGGCATACAAACACACAAAGATACTTATGTACAAAACCTATATTTTAAAATATCTATTAGTCTAGGTAGTTTGTTTTTAAATAAAAATCTTACCTTCATTACCACATTATGAAAACAATTAACTATTTTTTATTTTTACTAATCATTCACAAGTTGTTTCACACTTACTATGTTGTGCTTTCTCTTTTGAGCCCTATCAACTTCATTTTTAATTAATAATTTGTCCTGATAGTGCTATATTTGCTATATTAAATACAAAATGGTGCCGTGTAGAGCTGGGCATCTCTGAGTTTCCTTAGAGCATTATTTCATCTTGTTAGATCCTGGCTGTTTCAATTCCCCTCTGGTTGAAGATCTCCATTTAAGTCAACTGGGAAGTTCCTTTCATCCTTTATGTAAAACCCATTCTACTCTATTGAAGTAGTGGTTTAAAATGAAAAATAGAACACTCAGAACTGCCAAATTAAAACCTATGGAGTAAATCTTAAGTACCAACATTTTGTTTTCCTTCGGTTTTAGAGACAGAGTCTCACTTAGTCACCCTTGATAGAATGCCATGGCATCTTAGCTCACAGCAACCTCAAACTCTTGAGTTCAAGTGATCCTCTTGCCTCAGCCTCCCAAGTAGCTGGGACTTCAGGTGCCCACCACAATGCCCGACTACTTTTTTTAGAGACAGGGTCTCACTCTGGCTCAGGCTGGTCTCGAACCTGTGAGCTCAGGCAATCCACCTGCCTCAGCCACCCAAGAGCTAGGATTACAGGGGTGACCCACCACTCCCAGCAGGTACCAACATTATTTACAAGTTCTAGTCAGTGGCTCTGAGAACAATACAATCTGAGATTTTTTACTTCCAGGAGGAAAAAAGAAGGATCCTAGAGATAGGAAATCTCACTTCCTTTTTTCATAGATGTTAAAGCCAATACAAAGATTAGGTAGCTTGCATAAAGTCATACGGATAGCAAAGATCTATGAAGAAAGCAGTATTGAGAGTCCTAGAGAAGATCTAAATTATATCAAAAGGATGAAAAACATGATCTTTGAGGAAGAAAAGGGGAAGTAAAGTGGTTTAGTTCATGGGGACATAGTCACCGCCAAGCATCTAAAGAAACATAATGCCTCAGTTGTCAGCCCTGCATGTCCACGTCTCACCAGAGCAGGGAAATATTCTCTACATCCAGAGAGGAAAACTGCAAAGACACATGGCAAACGCGCGGTCGAATGTTCTAATATGGGGAGAGCATGTAGAGCTAACAACAATCCCATGTACTACATGCGTGCATCTGGATTTGCTCTGGTTCTTACATATTCTTAAAATTTCATTCTCTTCTCGACCACAGATTCCCAGATGAACCTTTGAGCTTTGCAGCTTCAAATACGTGATACATGAAACCTCACAGAAACTTTGTTATGTGTTGTGAGAATGAAAGTTCATCTACTGGCCTTTATTCTACTGGACTGTAAATTCCCGGAGAGCACAGGACATGCCCCAGAGGCCTTGGTCCTTGTCTTTAGCACTGTGGAGACTCAAGCATGTGTTGTAGGAGAAGAGCAGCTGCTTCAGCTCATTCTTTTCTTCTCCTCAACCTGGGAGAAGGGCACTTTCCTTGAATAGTCTTGGCTGTCCTCCATGGTCATAAGTGACATTCAAGCCAGAGAGGAGACTTTCACTTGCTAAGTGAAGGTCCCTGCACACTTGGGATAGTCTGGACCCCACAGTGGAAATCCATCTTGCTAACCACCTGCGCCCCGCTCTCACTTCTGTTCTTTTCTCACCACTGCTCCCCGCACAGGCTAAACTAACCCAAGGAATACAGCTCACATGCAAGGCTTGGGCTGCAGTGTCAGAGAGGCGGCCTTGGAAAGCTGATCGCAGCCCTGGATACATCTGCCCTGGAAAGCGCCAGCATCTGTAGCCTCCTGGGATTTGTGGGGCTTGGGAGGGACTGCATTCGATTTGGGATTGGTCTCTGTGTTGAAGTCCTGTACATTTCATTCACAAACAGCCAGGATTAACTGAGCTTTATCTCCCCCAGTGGCCTACATACATCTGTTTCCTAATGAAACCATCAAATTGTCGTCTTAAGGGGCAAACCCATCCTGTCTTATGAGCCTTAAAAGAACATGAGTGGCAGACGGAATCTAGTCCTCTTTGCCACAAAGTGATTTTTCCCTTTTGTATTTCCTTCTCTATTTTTAAACTTCAGCTCAAATGTTTAGAAAAACTCTTTTGTTTTTGCTGTTCCGACAAAAATGTAGAAGGCAGTGTTTCCAATGGAAGCAAAGCTGTCCAGTCTTAAGTAACTGTAAAGAGGGTGGCTTGCTTTGTAATTAAAGACTCTTCAGAGCCTGTCACTTTCAAAATTATTCTTCAATCTCATGTACCCAAATGCCAAACCATATTTTAGTCCTGAGAAATTATGTATCCACATGATGAGGGAAATCTTACCGTCTGCATACTAGTCCTTTGATGAAAGGGTATGTATCCCTTTAAAAAAAATCCCATGTACAAATTCCCAATTCCCTACCCACCCTGTATATAGAGAATATACCTGCACGTAGCGATATCTCCAGGATTAACATAATATGGTATTGTGGTCAAAACAGATGTGTGAAATCACAGCAAATAAATTAACACTCCGTTAAGAATCAAATTGGTCCTGCTGACACATAATCTTTCACATTTATGTCAAGTCGTGATTCCCATTCACATCGAGAGCTTTCCAGGGGGGCTCATTAAACCGCTCAGAGTGATTTCTCTTTTTTTTTTTTTTTAATTATTTTTTATTGAGTCATAACTGTGCACAATGATTCAGGCTTGGAGTACAGTGTGTGGGCTTCCCATACAATCGGAGATATTTTTATCCACCTGATTAATGTAACATTCATGACATTTTCTCATTTACTATGTGAAAACAATTTTGATCCGTATTTCTCTTAAGTCAATCCTATGCAAAAGTCATTCAGTTACAGTGCAGAAGAGCCTGCCCGGGCTCTGGGCATCCTTCTCACGCTTTCAATGTGGCTGTCCGGCCGGAGTGCCATGCAGGCTGGGTCTACTTGGGCTTCCTGCTGACTGCCTTTCCACTGTGTATGAAAGAGATGAGGAAATTGTAGGGGAGAAGCACGTGGGTAGGTCTTTCCCTTGACAGAATTGTTAAACTGGGAGAATATATTTCAGTTTCCACATGTGCCCATCCTGCACTTCTTTGACATTAAGAGTGTGTTGCTAAAAGTTAGAGCTGAAAGTTGGACCCATACTGGTGCTTCCTGTCAACAGCCAAGGTTATTACATAGAATTGGTATTCTTCCCAAAGGAACATTTTCTAAAATCTGGAGCTTATTTCCAAGGTTCTTTCATGCTCTCATAATTATAGATGGATGCTATGGTTGCCTGATAGCTTCACCTCCTGAAATTTAGCCAATTCTATTTTTACCAGGATCTTGGGGTCCCAGGCATTACTCAGGCCAGAGGCTTTTGTGCTTTTTCCATTCTTATCACCCTCCCTGCCTTCTAATCACTCTCAGCACCAACATTCTCATCGGGTATGGAGAGCTTTTTATTTCTGCAGCTGGGGGAGGCTGGACAAGGGCTATCACTCACTTATCACTCACCATACCCTCAGTCAAAGGTTCGGAAAGAGCATGAACCCCCACTTTGCCATATGATCTGGTTCAGTCTTCTCTGATCTTCAGATCCTCATACCAAATTTCTTCTTTTGATATACACTGGTCATTCCATCTGACTATAGACTGCCTTCGTCAAATCTCCCACACCAGGAACTCACTTGAAATCCACATCCTTTTGACATTTGAATCTCCCACTATCATGCTTCACCCACCCCTGGCCCCTTATTCCACCACCATAAAGGAAAGTAATCCGATAAATGAGCATACACCAGGGTGTTAATAACTTAACCACTTAATGTATTATCCTTCTCAGAGGAATTATCCTCATTTAAGTTGCAAAGCCTTCATCCAAAGTAATGAAGTTTTCTAGGTTTTTTTTTTTTTTTCAAACACTGCACGTAAGGAAAGAGTAGCTATTTGGGGGCAAGGGATGTTTTGATCCCTCCCATATAACACCACACACACACCTGCTTCTTTTATTGATATGTAAAGTGGCCCTGCTAGTTAAAATACAGGAATTACACAAATGGGATGGTTCTTAAACTTTAATGCACCTTAGAATCACCTGGGGAGCTTTGAAAAATACCAGTGCCTGAGCTGTACCCCAGACTAATTAACTCTGCATTCTGGAGATGAAATCTATGCTTTTGTATTTTTTCCCCTTAAAAAATCTCTCCAGGTAATTCCAATATGCAGTCTAGTTTGAGCACTAATGCAATGGTATACACTACCAACCACTTAGTTTCAACAGCCCTGCAGGACTCCAGGAAAACAGGCATCTCTCCTCATGCTGGGAACGGGGCTTCTGGACACAAAGCCAGAATTTCATTCTGAAAATGTGTTCATGTGGTTCTGTAAGGACTTAATATAATCCATACCAGCTAAGTAGTTAGTTGCTAAAATGCAAACACCCATCTCATTTCATCTCAGTCCACTCCTGGCCATCTGGCCCTCTGTATTCCCATTACTGGGCCATGTGTGTATTAATGAAATGATTGTATCCGATTACATCTTTTATTCAGAGCACAAGAAGAACAGTCCACGTATTTCGTTCTCTGGTATCACCGTTTCTGTCATGATGTCAATAATTAAGTGTTCATACTTCACGCAGAGGTAGGTGGTCTTCCCTTAAGGCAAAGAGTGTAAATCAAACGTGTTTTTGCTTATAATAAAATTTCAGTGTTGCTTCCTGGTATCGGCAGGATAGATCTTTTGGTCAAAAGCATAGAATTTCCCCTTGTCAGACACTCGTTAGTGGCTTTTATGTTTAAATGTCTGTCATATAGTTCATATTAATGAACAAGTTGTGACAATTGGTACACAAAAAGAATCATCTGAGGGCTGAGCGTTGTCTCTGCCACAGGTCAGGTGATGAGAAAGCTACAAGCCTGGATTCTATTATTCCGTCATTGGTTGGTGGAGCAGTGGAGGGTGTAGGGAAAGGGGCCTCACTTCTTAACCCAAATACTTACCACAGTCTTTTATATTATTGTTGCAACCAAGATAATTCTCTTCCTAAGGAAAATTATAGTACTAACTGTTCTAATCAAAACGAAAATTTTTCCATCTTGTAACATCTGAATGAATAAAAAGGCAGTGGGGTCTTGGGGCCTTGGTGTGTGCCACACCTTTTGGGGGCAAAACTCGATTGTAAGAGGGACTTTACCTAACAAATGCAACTAGTGTAACATGGTTTCTTGTACCCTCAATGAATCCTCAACAATAATAAAAAAAAAAAAAAAGAAGAAATGCACAAAGGTGTTCCCTCTTTATCCACGGTCACATTCTCTTCTGCTCCTCTACCTTTCTGGAATATACATTTAAAAAATTGATAGCTGTTCATGGATATTGAGTGTGTGTATACATGCATGGCTGCCACCAAATTCTCCCCACCCATCCATATTTGATCTTTGCATATACAGATTCTTGACTCTGTCATTCATTCGTTTGTTCAATAAAGATTTATTCATTGCCTGCTATGCACCAGGAGGATGTAGTAGAAAGCAACACAAAAGAGTCTCTGACCTCATGGAGTTTAAAATCTAATAAGACAGACATATACTATTTATTCAAACATGAATTAATCAAATAATCTCAAATACTAAAGTGTAATTTTAAAACCATGATAAGTAAGTACTCATAAGTAGCTCTGAGATGTGCAGCCGTGAGCATATAATGGGGCAGGGAGGAGCTGATCTATTTTGTGGGGAAAGGTCAGGGGTGAAAGGCATTCTTTAGCTGAGATCCAAAGGAAAAGAAAAGTAAGCCAAGTGAAAGGGATGAAAGAGGAGCTTTCTGAGCTGCAGGAACAGTAGCAAACAGGCCCTGGGGTAGGAGGGAGTAGCACATTTGAAGAATTGCAAGGTCTCTAGGGCTGATTCACAGCAAGGAGGGGAGAGGTTTGAGACAAGCCTGGAGAGGCAGGCAGGGATTGAATCAAGCAAGGCTATATGAACTTGGGTAAAAGATGTTGGCATTTTTCCTAAAAGCAATGTGCAAAATGTGGAGGCCCACAAGGAGGAGAGATGGGATTAGAGTTGTTTACTAAAGCTCAATCTATTTGTGTTACAGTGAAACTAGTTTGGAAGAAGGGTTGGCAAGACTGAATGCAAGGAAAACAGTTTTGGTACTAACACAGCTGGTTGGTTATACTCAAGTACAGGCATAGCTCAGAAAATGCATGTTCTGTTCCAGAGGATCACAATAAAGCAAATATGCCAATATGGTGAGTCTCATGATTTTTTTTGGTTTCCAGTGCATATAAAAGTTACGTTTTCACTATGCTGTAGTCCAGTGATTTTTCAACTGGTGTGCCATGGCACCCGGGTGTGCTGTAAGAGGATCCTAGGTGTGCCCCAAATACTTTTAAAGAATATTAGATGCTCTTTAAAAGAAGTACAAAGTACAGTGTTCTTTTCACTCAAAATAATTTAAGTGGGCCACAGAAGTTTAACTGTAGGTTCAAGTATGCTGTGGAAAACTCTGTCGTAGTCTATTAAGTGGCAATAGTATTATGTCTAAGAAATGAACGTCATGAACCAACCTCTGCTGGCTTCACATTTCCTTGTCCAGCTTCCTCAGTGCTCTCAGCCTGATTCATAGAACTGAAGAGTGTTGGGGCCTTGCTCTCTATTAGGCTTTGGCTTGAGGGAATGTTGTGACTGGTTTGATCTATCCAGACCACTAAAACTGTTTTCATATCAGCAGTGAGGCTGTTTCACTTTCTTATTATTCGTATGTTCACTAGAAGAGAAATTTGAATTCCCTTCGAGAATCTTTTCTTTGCATTTTCATCTTGGAGAACTGTCTAAAACTAGTTTTGGTCTGTCTCGGCTCTGGGCATGGCTTCCCCACTAAGCTTAATCATTTCCAGCTTTTGACTTAAAATGAGAGACAGCTGACACTTCCTTTCACTTGAACACTTAGAGGCTGTTGTACGGTTCTTAACTGGCCTAATTCCAATATCGCTGTGTCTCAGGGAATAGGGAGGCCTGAGGACAGAGACAAAGATGAGGGAACGGACACTCAGTCAGCGGAGCAGCGGAACACACACAACATTTATTAAGTTCTTCATCTCATGTGGGCAGGGTTCATGATGCCCCCAAATGACTGCAGTAGTAATATCAAATATTATTGATTACAGGTCATGATAACAGATATGATAATAATGAAAACATTTGAAATATTGCAAGAATTACCAAGATGTGACACAGAGACACAAAGTGAACACATGCTGTTGGAAAAATGGTACCAACAGCTTGATTGATTGAGAGTTACCATGAACCTTCAATTAAAAAGCAATGCAGTATTGGGCAGTGCCTGTGGCTCAGTGAGTAGGGCGCCAGCCCCATATACCAAGGGTGGCTGGTTCAAACCTGGCCCCCACCAAATTGCAATAAAAAAATAGTCGGGCGTTGTGGCGGGTGCCTGTAGTCCCAGCTACTCGAGAGGCTGAGGCAAGAGAAACGCCTAAGCCCAGGAGTTGGAGGTTGCTGTGAGCTGTGATGCCACAGCACTCTACTGGGGGCCACAAAGTGAGACTCTGTCTCTACAAAAAAAAAAAAAAATGCAGTATTTGTGAAGTGTGATAAGGAAAAGTACAGTGAGATGAGGAATGCCTGTAACATCCGATGCACTTACCTCCCTTCCTATGAGGACTATATCTACCCCGAAGAAACACCTCTCGTCTTTAACACTATCTGCTGCAGGTAAATGAGTTAGATGACGTTGCAGGAACCATATCAAACTCATACTGCTCTTTTATTATGTAGGAAATAAATAGGCCCTGATTACAATGAACAGCATAAAAATCTCCATGATGAGTTGAATCTTAAGGGACACTAACTTTGATGACTTCTCTGGTCATATTTCTAAACAAATTATGGAAAGTAGCCCTCTGGCATCCACAAATTTTAAGGAAATTTGTAAAGTGGACCCACCAGTTAAAGAGACTGGGGTCCTGAGAAGCCTTTTATTTTGCTTTCAAAACCCAGGCTTCGCCTGAGTTCTATAGTTCATCAGCGGCCAGAGCAAAGTCCAGGTGGAGGGTGGGGTTCTTTGCAGGAGAAGAAGCATGTTGAGGCATTAAAATTTGGAAATTTCTCTGGGACTCTGGCCATTTGTTTTGAATAACATTTTTTAAAGAAGATGTGACTGTGCAATAGGACTAAGGAAATCAAAATTGCTGTTGACAAACTAATCCCTTATCAGAACAAAATGAAAGAGATCTCCTTAAGAAACTATAAATTTACTCTAAACTTGATTGAACCCCCCAGGCTGGTGCATGGGGCCAGCGCTCTAACCATTAAGCTACGGGCTCCGTAACCCACAGTATTTTTAAAAGCACCAATACCATTTTTAACCCTCATGACAAGTCTTTAGTAAGAATAGGTCACTGCTAAGCCAGGTAAGGATGCCCAAAGATCTATGTGAGCCCAGGACTCTCTGCTGAGAGCAGAGCTCCACATGATTGCCCCCAGATGCCTGGAAATCAAAATATTGAAAATAAGCCTCATGATTTTGTTCCAAAATTCTCTCCTTTTCTGGTTTCCCCTGATCCATTCACAGCCCTGCCCTGTGTCCCAGGAGGCTGACCTTTGCAGATTGCAACTTTGGGTTTGCATTCAGGTGTATCCAGGGGAACCCCTGGCAGCAGATTGGTAGGTGGAAGGGATGTGAGGTCAGGCATTAACTCCTCCCCACTTTGTAAAGTTCTGGCTGCATTTCTTTGTAACTATAGTTTCTTCTGTGGCCCCCAGGTCTCAGAGATTTCTGCTAATGCCGTTTCTTTCCTTGTTCTTTCAAACTTTGGGTAGCACGAGCTTCCTATTTTTGCTAGACCTTGGGAATTTCAGTAATTATCATTGGTTCCCTTAAACCTACCCACACATCTATAGAAAGTTCCTTCATTGAAAAGTTTCTTCCAAAATCCCAGCTGAGTGAGTCATGTGTTCCTTGCTGGGACTCTGACTGAAATGCACCCGTCCTTATTTAGTTTATTTTTACGACAGCCTGATTGCACAGAATATAACCTAATTGCTCAAGCTAGAAATCTGGAAGTCCACTCCTACTTCCTCACCAAAACATGAAGTCTTATGACCTGTTTGTCCTCTAATATCTCTAAAAACATTCTCCATTTCTCTCTCCCCTTCAAAACTTACTGGTTCCAGACCTTCCAAAAGAGCAATGTGCCCTCTGCCTGGAAACCCTACCCTACTGCCTTCTCCTCGTTAACCTTTGTACTGCCGAGTCGGTATTGATCTCCATCAGCACCACCCTGCCCCACCACACACCTCACCCTTCTTGTCCCATCAGCTTCCTCAAATAACTAGAGTATGACTGGGTTGAACAGATAGAGGTATATTATGGTGCCTATGTAAATACTATGCACGACTTAGTCAGGTAGTGTTTTATAATTTCACCTTTCCTGCCAAAATTCTATTCTCCCTGGTATGAACACTTCCATCTGTTTGTATGCTATTTTTCTGAAGACTTATCTCTTCTTCACCCCCAGTTTTTCTGTTCTCTCAGTCACCTCTCAAAATAGTTGAACACACCATGTTCTATCAATTACATTTTCAGGGAGAACTATCTTTCACCACATTCTGACTTCTCCAATCTGGCCAACAGGAGAACAAATGACATGCTGGGAGATGCCTTTGCCCATCACCCTGAGAATCCCCTTTCCCTCTCCCCTGTGTGGGATTGTTTGGTGAAGCACGACCTCTAATAGCTTTCTGAGAATGAGTCCACGAGAGGAAAATGCTAAAGACCTCTCAGATCTGCAAGTGACTTTAATGGAGTGTTACATAATCCTTTCCTTCAGAATTTTGAAAGCGATTCTCCATTCTTTCCCAGCTTCCAGTGTTACATTTAAGAAGTACAAAGCCATCCTGATTCTTGAAATAGTGTATGCAACTTTTTCTTTAAGAGCTCTTCAGATTTTTTCTTTGACTTCAGTATGCTAGAATTTTGCAATAACACATTTTTTTTTTTTTGAGACAGAGTCTTACTCTGTCGTCCTCAGTAGAGTGCTTTTGAGTCACAGCTCACAGCAACCTCCAACTCTTGGACTCAAGCAATGCTGTTGTCTCAGCCTCCTGAGTAGCTGGGACTACAGGTGCCCACCACAATGCCTGACCATTTTTAGAGATGAGGTTCCGCTCTTGCTCAGGCTGGTCTGGAACCTGTGAACTCAGGGCAGTCCACCCACCTCAGCATCCCAGAATGCTAGGATTCCAGACGCGAGCCACAATGCCAGACCTCACTCTCTAATTTTTATCTTTCCTCTTTAATTCTCTCTTTGCTCTGCTTTCTGGGAAATTTCCTCAACGTTTTCTTGCATTCCTTTTGTGACATTTTAAAAACTTCTCTAGTCACATATTTTTAAATTCCAAAAGTGCCCTGGGCACTGTCTTTTCTCCCCCCAGGATAATAATGATAACTTCTGAAGTTCTCTTCTCCCTGTACAGTCTGCGTTTCTTCTGAAATTTCTTTAAAGTTCATTTTGATCTCCATATTTCACATAAGAGGCTTTCCTCCTCAGGTGTTTACTGACTTTTAGGAATGAATAATGTGCTAAGAAACTGATTGGAAGGAAACTCCTAGTGCACACGTGGGACCTGCCTACTGTGGTATAGTATAGAGCTATGTCGTGACTTTGGGAGATACTGTCTATAGTATAGAGTGATTGTCGTGACTTTGGGAGATACTGCTGGTATTGAGTGGGCGAGGCCAGTATGCTGCCAAACATCCTACAATGCACAGGACAACTGCCCACATCAAGGAATCACCTGGCTTGAAACCACTATTTGTGGTTAAAAAATCCTGGTATCTCAGTAGGCCACTGAATTAGAAAATTCTTGATATTCGGGGTTTGTGTGTGGGTGTGCTGCTCAGATCTCCTGCCTGCAGGTTAAGAAGCTTGGCTTCCCACCTTCTGGGAGCCAGTGGGTAGAAGTGGGCTAATGGTTTCAAGATCAGTATAAAAAGGACACTCATGAACTTTCTTGGCAATATTGTCTCCTCACGGTCAACTGTGGCCAATGTTTTCCTAGTCCAGAAATCTTCTCTAGAGGCAAACATCTGACAGGGTAGAGGTAAGGCACTTGTCTGGGTATGGGGAGTGGGAAAAGTTGAATAGACTTAGAAATAATCCCCCTGTTTTTAGCTACATTCTTATCTGCTCATCTCCCCGTTTCTGAAACTTTGGGGATGGTGGGTTTCTGTATAAAACAGATCGTTCCTCAGCTTGTTCTACAGCTGACTGCTAAGTCATTATTGTTCGCCTAGTTGCTCTTCCAGCTTTCTATTCTCTTTGCTTGTATAGATTTCAGTCTTGGTAAAGGTTTCTTTGCTGTCATAACAGTGAGGTTTCTGAAGGGAATGCGAGTAACTGCTAGTTCTGTCTCCTCCATCTGTTAGGTGGGGTTTGTTTTTTTCATTTTTCATCTTGAAGCATTTACTATTGTTTTTCATCTTAAAGTTATTTACTGTTGTTTTCCAATAAGGGAATTCTAAATACAATAAACCCACTAACAGATGAACACAGCGCATCCGCAGTGAACCCCTGCCACATGCAAGGTAAAATGTCTACATTCTGTTGAATCTTTCATGGCCTGTTTGGAGGGGCATTTTGATTTCAGGAGAGATTTGGTGCTTTTTTTTTCTCTTAACAAAATCTACAGGCTGCAGATAATAGAAGAAGCTTATTTGGAGCCCACTTCATCTGTGGGATTCAGTGTGATAGAAGCAGGAAAAGAATTTTTTTTTAACCTAAACCCAAGAGAAAACAAGAATGCAAACACAATCTGCTAAAAATAAAATAGCAGTGTGGACTAATTGACTCACTCAAGTTCTGTGTGAAGAGAATTCAAATTTCTCCAGCTGACCAGCTCCCTGAGCAGCTGGAAAAACGACTTTAGCTCAATGTCACTGGCTGTGATTTCTCCTTAGAAATCTGACTTGTGCTATAGTCCTTTGAAAGCTGGTGGTTCTTGAAGAGACTTGCGTTGCAATCTGGGTTTTCAACTCATGAACTGATGCTGCTTGCAACGCCAACTGAAGTATCATTCATGTGAAAGAAAAAAATCTTCATTGAAAGCAGAGAGGGGGCTGTAGTCATTCTTCCCAGGTACCACTGCCGCCTATGACTCTGTCACCCTGCGGCGTCAAGTCTTACATGAAGGAAGATGATACATTCCACTACTGGAAGGGAGAGTTTCTAACATCAAGTAGAGAGCAGAATTAAAGGCACATTTGCATTGAAGTTGTGCAAATAAATGCAGCCAAGAGCAGCTAAACCTGAGCCTAGAATGATGTGGCTCTTTCATTTTAACATCTAAGGGGACTACTTGTATGGTGCCATGGCAACAGCATCACCTTCCATGGTTATTTTGAAGAAAATCTCACAGAAGCATGATCAGAATATATGAGCATTTGGCATTAATTTGATGAGACAGTGATAAGAGTATTTCACTTCTTACCATGTTTTATTGTGCATTTTTTAACTTTTAAGAAATTACACAAATCATATTTAGCATAGAAAAATTAGAATATGCAAATAAATAAGGAAAACTACCAGTAGTGTCTCTACTCGTATAAAAGCCCTGCCTTGTAGTTATTTTCCTATGCCTATGTCCTCAACTAAGGAAGGGTAGAATACGGATTTTTTTTCTGAGACAAAGAATGAAAGGGCTTCTTATTCAGATTTTTGCTGAAATAATTACAAAGAACTATCCAACTAGAAAAAAATTAAACCCAGAGTGGGATGTGAGAAAAAATATGGAAAAAAAAGATAATCTTGTTTTAAAAAGTAAGTACGTACTGTATGTATCTAATGTGGGTGAAGTGAGAATAAAAATAAGGCAACCATAACAGAAGGGGCATAAAAGTTAACTTTAGGCTCGGCGCCTGAGGCTTAACGGGCTAAGGCACCAGCCACGTACACCTGAACCGGCGGGTTCGAATCCAGCCTGGGCCCACCACACAACAAGGACGGCTGCAACCAAAAAATGGCCAGGCGTTGTGGTGGGCGCCTGTAGTCCCAGCTACTTGGGAGGCAGAGGCAAGAGACTCGCTTGAGCCCAGGAATTGGAGGTTGCTGTGAGCTGTAATGCCACAGCACTCTATCCAGGGTGACAGCTTGAGGCTCTGTCT